>JAXQQM020069618.1:0-11083 GCA_034641835.2 Pinus albicaulis
ATGAACAACTTGTTAAAATTCTTGAAGAAGTTGTTTTCAAGTATTCATCAGTCCTATTCCACATGTTTTTGTATTTTCAGTCAACCTTCAAAAGCTTGATGTTGAAGGTAACCCACAATTAGTCATATTTTGGAATCCTTTAATCAGAAAAGACTCCACACAATCCACCTACACAGATTTCATTGATTATTTTATTCATCCTATAGTCAATATGTTGAACAGCAGCATGCAGCCAAGAATTAGTGAGGATATTAAGAAGGTCCTACACTGATGTCCGAGCATAAAAAGACAGGATATTAGTACTTGTATCAAAACTATACAGAGATAAGGGTATATGGATAAAATATTATTCCATCTAAACTGCCAAAATACCTCCCAATGAGGTTATTTTCCCTTGAGTATATCAAATAGATTCTTAATTCTAATGCAATCAATTTCTTGGAAGCTAAGAAGAAGACATAATTTAAGATTAAGAATCAGGTTGGCCCTTTTATTTGTAACAGTAGAGATGCAGGTCTTGAAGCTAAAAATTACTTTTAGGAGTTTAAATTCAGTAAGAGTTTTCTGTGGTACTATGATCCTCTAGGAGTGATAAGTAAATTGAGAGTTAAATGAAAACTAACTCCTTATGTACATGAGAAGAAACTAGACATTGAGAAATACTCCAATCAATATGAATGGTTGCAGAACACCTTGACAGAGGTATATAATCAAGGTGATACTATTCAATCTGTGTAGACCCCATCCCAAGAAGATGAAAATTCTAAAAGAATCAGAGAAGAAGGATCATACACTGCAGAGACAACCACTGAAACCAAATTTAAATTGATGTATAGAAAGAAGCCTAAATTAAATGATGTTAGTGAAGAAGTGGAAAAAATATAAGTAATTGATACAGAAACAATGGTGAAGGATAATTTACCACCTGCAGTTTCTAAAGAAACACACCAGCCCTGAATTTCAAATACTCAAATGATTCAGAAACAACATAGTGTTGAAATGTCCTCATCCAGCAAATCAGCAAAGAAGGTGTTAGGTCCCTATATTACTAGTATAGTCCCTTATTGTTATTAGTGTAACCCCCTTATTGTTATTATTGTACCCTTGTAACCCCCATTTTGTTATTATTGTGCCCTTAAATTATTATTGTTAGGTCGGCTAGGATTACATTGTGGCCCACTCGGATTACATTATGGCCCCATGGACTCCTATATATAGAAAGGAGGTTTTGTAAATTGTATCATCCAAGAATTGTTCATTTATGTAATGTATTGGAGGTTGCCCCCTCGAAGTGGCTTATTTCTAAGGCGTTCATATCTCTTTTCCTCTATTTTTGGAGCTGGTTACACAACATTTGGTATCAGAGCTTGGGATTCTAGGGTTTCGCTGCTCCAAACAGGTCATCGTGGCATTTTCGCTATAAATTTTTTTCTAAGAAGTTTTAGAAGCTGAAATTTTTTAGGGTGCGAAGCCGAAATCTGACAGATTTGTCTAAAAATTTCGAACTTGGTTCGCAATATTTTTGGGGATATCATCTATGGAAGTTAGGTCTTTGTTGAAGCTCCTAAACAGGTCATCGCGGAATTTGTGCTGTAAATTTTTTTCTACGAAGGGTCAGAATCTAAAATTCGTAATGCGTGAAGCTGATATCCTGAGGAAATTCTTCAAAAAATTTTAGAGCTTGGTTCGCAATATTTCTGGAGATATGATCTGTGGAATGTAGTGCTTGTTCAGGCTCCTAAATTTCATCTCAAAGAGGTGATCGTGGGAAAAGTTCAATAAATCTCTCTCTAGGCATCAGATTGGAGTGCCGTAAAAATTGGTCACAAGCACACAGACTGTAGTATCTTGGCTATCAATTGCAAAGACAAAGGATGAAACAATGACACATGGAAAGTCGTACATTTTCACTCTACTGAACCAGTCCATAATTAGGTCATTGTGGGAGATTGGACACAAATTTGGCTTGGAGAATCCAAATCAGGTCAGACCTATGGCATTTGAAAGAAACTTTGGAGGG
This sequence comes from Pinus albicaulis, assembly GCA_034641835.2. Classification (NCBI taxonomy): domain Eukaryota; kingdom Viridiplantae; phylum Streptophyta; class Pinopsida; order Pinales; family Pinaceae; genus Pinus; species Pinus albicaulis. The sequence continues at coordinate 2,021 of JAXQQM020069618.1, forward strand.
CTACGTCGGTACCAAAATTCAAATATTTAAGTGCTACAATCAAAGAGATAATCCAATTTCAATATCGAGCTCCTCAAAAGAAAGAAAAAGGTGTGTATTTTTTTTTTTCCGAATTGCATAAGTCTTGTTTGAGGAATCAATTTGAATTGATTCCAAGGGCATATTGTAGAATATATATCGGTATTGGGTTCTAAAAAATGCCCCGTAAAAATAATTCAACACCCATTAAGCCTTCAGAAGGCTCTACTATGACTCATGAAGATGAAGAATTGCAACATGATCTATCAAAATTACAAGAGCAAGTGCAACAAATTTCACTCTCGCAAAGAGCAACAAAAAATGAAATGGAAGTTTTGAAGAAAAGCGTGGAAGCTAAGATGGATGGCGTGGAAGCTAAGATGGATGGCATGGAGGCTGGCATGGAATCTAAGATGGATGACATGGAAGCTAAGATCGATGAGAAAATGGAAAACATGAAGAATTTTCTAAAAGCAGACATGGAAGGTTTGAAAAAGTTTATACAAGAAAGGTTTCCTAATGGTGAAAAGATAGTAGAAGAACCTCATGATGAGAACAAAATAAATGTTAATTGTGATTTCATAAACTCTAATGTTGGCGGGAAGAACCACCATATTCCAATAATGGATATGAGGAAGTTTGATGGAAAGGATCCTGTAACATGGATACTATAGATGGAGCAATATTTTGATCTCCATAACGTACAAAACACACAAAAGGTACGCATTGCAACTTTACATTTAGAACAAAATACATTTGTATGGTATCAATGGCTTTGCTCCCGTAAAAAATTTGTCACTTGGTCAATTTTTACGGAGGAAATGATAGCGCATTATGAGGATACAAAGAGCAACACCTTCTTTAGCCAATTGATAAATCTCAAACAAAAGGGTTTAGTGGGGCAGCACATTGAGGACTTCCAAAAAATTGAATATAAGGGTAACTGATATTCCAGAGGAACACTGGATTGATCTCTTCATAGGCACTTTAAAGGATAACATCCAACATGAAGTTCGTGTTTTGGAACCTGATTCATTGGAGAAGGCATTCAGGTTGGCAAGAAAAGTTGAATGTAAAATAATGGTGACAAGGAAGCCTACCACTCAATTCTATAAAGAAGGAAGTGTTGCTACACCTAGATTTCCACAACCTACAAGGTTGACACCACAAAAATTGGAAGAAAAAAGAGCAAAAGTGCTTTGCTACAGTTGTGATAGAAAATACACTAAAGGTCATAAGTGTGCTGAAAAGAAATTATTTTACATAGATTGTGAAGAAGAAGAAGAAAATGAAAAATAAGAGGATATACACCAGGAACCAGCCATAGAAGAGGAAGAAATGAATCCGACCATATCATGCAATGCACTGGCTGGAATTACCACTCCTCAAACTCTCAAGATAGTAGGACAGATCAAGAAGAAAAGGGTAATAGTGTTGATTGATTCAGGTAGCACCCATAATTTTATTCATTGTAAGGTAGCCAAGGAATTAAATTGTTTCCTATACCCAGCACCGGAATGTCAAGTGATGGTTGCAAATGGAGGAACTATAAATTGCTCTGGAAAATGCCATAATATCAAGCTAACCATGGGGGAATATGTATTGACTATTCCAATGTTTTCCATTCCTATGGGAGGTGCTGATGTTGTACTAGGAGTACAATGGTTACAATCTTTGGGGACGGTAGCTTTTAATTTTCAAGAACTTTTCTTGAAATTTTTTTCAGAAGGAAAGGAAGTGGAATTACGGGGTATTGCGGGGAAGCCAGGAAGGATAATAAGCTCTAATGTCATGACAAAGCTTCTAAAGAAAGAACAGCGAGGCGTAATTGCACAATTATGCTCACTAGAAGTTCCAACATCAAAATCATCTATTTCTGGAGATCTCCAACAAGTCTTGGACAATCATTCCAAGGTGTTTGAAACTCCCAAAGGACTCCCACCTATTCGTGATCATGATCATGCTATTCATTTGATTCCAGGAAGTGTTACTCCAAACATAAGGCCTTATAGATATCCTTACTTCCAAAAGAGCGAAATTGAACGTATGATTGCAGAAATGTTAGAGGCGGGTATAATTCAACCTAGTCAAAGTTCTTTCTCTGCTCCTGTAGTATTGGTACACAAGAAGGATGGATCATGGCGCATGTGTCCGGATTATAGGGAGCTCAATAAGCTCACCATTAAAGATAAATTTCCCATTCTGTGATTGATGAATTATTGGATGAATTACATGGAGCAATTTATTTTACCAAGTTGGATCTTCGTTCAGGATATCATCAAATTAGAATGAAGACTGAAGATATTCCAAAAACAACATTTCGAACTCATGAGGGTCATTATGAAATTTTGGTCATGCCTTTTGGCCTTACCAATGCACCTTCTACATTTCAAGGGTTGATGAATTCCATTTTCAAACCCTTCCTTCGAAAATTTGTGCTAGTATTTTTTGATGATATACTAATCTACAGCAGGTCTTGGAAGGATCATGTTGAACATGTTGACAGGGTGCTCAAACTATTGCGGGAGAAACAATTATATGCAAAAAAATCCAAATGTTTCTTTGGAGTACAAGAGGTGGAATATCTGGGTCATATTGTATCTCACGAGGGTGTTAAAGTAGACCCTAACAAAATTAAAGCCATTAAGGAATGGAAAGTCCCCACAACCATAAAGAATTTACGAGGATTTCTCGGGTTAACAGGGTATTATCGCAAGTTTGTTAAGAATTATGGGAGAATAGTAGCAACTCTAACAACATTATTGAAGAAAGATGCATTTTCATGGATTCCTGAAGCAGCTAAGGCCTTTGAACATCTTAAAGAGGCAATGTGCCTAGCACCGGTCTTAGCTACACCAGACTTCACAAAAGCCTTTATTGTGGAATGTGATGCCTCAGGAAATGGAATTGGTGTTGTTTTAATGCAGGAAGGAAGACCCATTGCTTTTGAAAGTCATCCAATCAAAGGAAAGTATTTACAGAAACCTATTTATGAGAAGGAAATGTTAGCAATAATGCATGCACTAAAGAAATGGAGAACTTACCTAATGGGAAGACACTTCAAGGTAAAAACTGACCATGATAGTCTTAAACACTTTTTGGAACAAAGACTATCTTCAGAAGAGCAGCAAAAATGGGTCACAAAGATGTTGGGTTATGACTTTGAAATAATCTACAAAAAAGGAAAGTTTAATGTTGTTGCAGATGCACTCTCAAGAAAGAATGAAGAGTGGAAGCATTTCTTTGTGCCATTTCTATTATCCAACCAGATTGGATAACCGAAGCAAGAGATGAATGGAAGAAGGACAAAGATGTATGGACACTCATTCAAAATTTGCAACAAGATCCTAGTACATATGATACATTTAGTTGGAAAAATGATTCCTTATGGTACAAATATCGCTTATATCTTTGTAAGAATTCCCATCTAAAACAAAAGATTCTTCTGGAATTGCACACTTCTCCTTTAGGAGGACACTCGGGATTTTTAAAAACTTACCACAGGGTGAAGAAATAATTTTTTGGGATGGCCTTAAATCTGATATTCAAAAGTTTGTGGCGGAATGTTTGGTTTGCCAGCAGAATAAAGTGGAAACAATTAAGACCCCGGGACTTCTACAACCTTTATCCATTCCAAGTCAACGTTGGGAGGAGATTTCAATGGATTTTATCACGGGTTTACCTAAGTCTGAAGGAAAGAGTGTCATCATGGTGGTAGTTGATAGACTTACCAAGTATGCACACTTTTGTGCATTATCTCATCCATTTAAAACAAGTACAGTTGCTACTACATTTATGGACATAATTCAAAAGCTACATGGAAGCCCAAGGGTTATTGTGAGCGACAGAGATCCCATTTTTACTGGAAATTTTCGGACGAAGTTATTTTCTTGTTTGGGTACTCAATTAGCTCATAGCTCATCTTATCATCCTCAATCTGATGGTCAAACTGAGATAGTAAATAAATTTTTGGAAGGATATCTTCATTGTTTTGTATCTGATAAACAAACACAATGGGTCGAGTGGTTACCTCTCACTGAATGGTGGTATAACACTTCCTTCCATACTGCAGCAAAAATGACCCCATTTATGGCACTTTATGGATATCATCCACCATCCATCGCATCATCTTTAAGGGAAAATTCGAAGGTTCAAGCAGTGGAAGATCACATCGAGCATCAGCAAGAAGTTCTCCAACTCTTAAAGGATAACCTGAATTTGGCACAAAATCGAATGAAACAACGGGCATATCAACATCGCAGCGAGAGAAGTTTTGATGTAGGAGATTGGGTATTTTTACGGCTACAACCATACAAACAAATGTCCCTCAAGCAAGCTAAGAAGGATAATAAATTATCGCCAAAGTACTATGGTCCTTACAAGGTGTTGCGAAAGATTGGTACTATGGCATACAAATTGGAGCTTCCTGCTTCTTCGCGAGTACATCCAATTTTCCATGTTTCATGCTTAAAGAAGGTTATCGGTGAAAATCTTCCAGTTCAAACAATATTACCAGAACTTGATGAAGAAGGAAAAATCATATTGGAACCTGAAGCGGTCACGGAAACAAGAACTCGACAACTACGGAATCGATCAATTTCAGAGTATCTCATCAAGTGAAAGAACTTACCCACTGAAGATTCTACATGGGAGGATGAGAATTTTATACAGAAGCACCCAGAGCTACTCAAGCGTTGAGGACAACACTTTTTTGAAGGAGAGGGGCATGTTAGGTCCCTATATTACTAGTATAGTCCCTTATTGTTCTTAGTGTAACCCCCTTATTGTTATTATTGTACCCTTGTAACCCCCATTTTGTTATTATTGTGCCCTTAAATTATTATTGTTAGGTCGGCTAGGATTACATTGTGGCCCACTAGGATTACATTATGGCCACATGGACTCCTATATATAGAAAGGAGGTTTTGTAAATTGTATCATCAAGAATTGTTCATTTATGTAATGTATTGGAGGTTGCCCCCTCGAAGTGGCTTATTTCTAAGGCGTTGATATCTCTTTTCTTCTATTTTTGGAGGTAGTTTTACACAACGAAGGGAATGTACACTATGCAAAAATACAAAGAGATAAAGATGATAAATGAAGCCTTGAAGACTGATACATATAACCAGTATTGGAAATAGTCACCCAGTGACCAAAGAAGATTTCTTTCTACTTTTGACTACAAAAATAGGAAAATGCAGATGACCTTCCTGCAGCCTAAAGTAAAGCATCCCAAATCATCAGTTGATTACAAAAATACATCATATGAAGTTCAAGCATAATATCTTCATCCAATTGATCAAATATAATTTCACAAACAAGCTGGTGAAATGCTTTATTCTACAATGACAAATAAAGGCATGAGTGTACAGAAGTTGCAAAACACTCTTGGGAACATCAAAGATCAACTTAAATTGGAAAAGGCATCTCTAGAGGCTAAAGAAAATAGAATCAAATCACTGGAAGATTTGATTATTGCAGTAGGATATGATCCAACAAATGTAAAAGTTGCATATGAATTGATAAAGAAAAAAAATGCAGACATTAGTGCATTAAAGAAACAACTTAAGCTTCCTCCTACAGAACATCCTCAAGAAAAGGAAGTGTTACAGGATACAAATAAAAAGATGAGATGATGAATCTCATACTTCAATTGAATGCCTAGATAAAAGAAATGGAGAATGAAAGGGAAAAGTTGGTCCAGGATAAAAAGGCCAGAGAAGACATTCATGTCACTGTAATTCCTGTAGTCACAATAGTTGTGCCTTCCACATTAGCAGAATCATTGGCTCCTATAGTCCCAATTGCTGCAACACTTCCTGTCATCTCATCAACAACTTCAGCAACATAATCATCAACAATAACAGTATAGCCTACAGATGAAGAAAGTAAGTTAATTAAAGTAATTCAGGACATGTGTATTCAGACAAATTAAATTAATATACTTAAAGAACAGCTAAAAAGTATGGAATATGAAAAGAAACTTACTCAAATTATTCTCAAGAATGAAAAACAGAAATCAAATAGGTTGAATGATAAATTGAAGAAGTTAGAAAAATAACTAACACTGAAAGAACCCATGGCACAAGCCAAGTAGAAACTTTGGGCCAATATCATTGAATATGTTAATGATATTTGGCCATCCATTCAAGTTATCAATGAACAAAAATATTTATTCAAAGCAGTAGGAGAAACCATCCAGAAGTTAAAAGAAGAACTTGGCAAGAAACCTGAAGAAGCAAATGAAATCACCAAATTTCTTAATTCAAAGAATAGACAAGAATAGGAAGAAATTGGTATACCATATAGGACAGATACAATTCTTGAAGTCAGGAAAGTGATTTCAAAAAGAAACTTGATGATACAGCTAGAAGAAAAATGCCAAAACATGGAAGTTTCCATCACAAGGTTCATGATGAAGTTTGACACTCTTAGACAAAAAGGCCTTCCAAATCCACTGGTCATTGATGACAGATTAATGAAGCAGGATGATTATGATAAGAAGATGCGAGAAGTGGCTAAGGAGCAAGCTAATATCTTAGACATGCAAGGTATTCCAATAGGGAAGGTACTTTACAAAAGATTTGAGAACCTTTTTTACCTACAAAATAAGTTAAAGCACTTATTTTTCAACAAGCCTACATTATCAAAATACACAGATGTTGAGGAGACATTCAGAAGGATGATGAAGATCAAATTTCTAGAGACAGAATTTTGGGAAAAGATGATTGATTTACTGTGAAAATAGTTTGCAGTAAAAATAGAGCAGTCAAAAGTAAACAGAGCATCTAGGATGAGAAGTAAAATAGTAGGTAAAAAGTGAAAGAGTATTAGAGTCGAAGAGTATCGGTTTAAAGTCATAATTAAAGTCAAATCAAAAATTACAAAACAGAGATAAAGCTGCCAGCGTAGAGGACACTTCACTGCCTAAATGCAGCCTTTGTGGAGAAACAATCAGAGACAAATCAACAACAAAATATCAACAATTAAACAACAAATCAATAAAAGCAGGGACATCTTGCATTAGTTAGATAGTTGTCTCTATCTTCTTGCATGAAGATATTTCTTTTTCCTTGAATAATTCATAAGTTTGTTTTAGGATGTTTTGTAACATTTTTTGTATAAATACTTCTCATTTCAAGGTATTAAGGGTGGATGAATTGCTCAACATTTCTATAGTTGTACTATTCTAGAACCTGAGGGTGATTGTACCAATTTCAAGTCAGTAGACTGGATTAAAGTAATAAAGAGATTATATTTCAGGATTCATGTTTTGGGCCACTATAGTGAAGTGCTTTCTATTTTTTCAATTGTTTCTTTCTGAAGTTTTCACATGCTCATATGTTTGCTTAATATAAATGATATAACTGGAATATTAATACATAATATGTTTAATTACACTATTTATTGAATTGTTTATCATTTATATGTTTTTCTTCTAATATCCAGATTAGGGAATTATTAATTGCTCCCTTGTTTCGATTGACCTATGTCTTTTCACTCATTATCCAGATTTGAGAACCCTTAATTGCTCTCTTACCCAGATTGAAACCATTTTCACCATCAGCGTAAGGATCTAAAGTGAATAAACTATCTTGCCCTGTGAATACTTCCCTTTAGAACCTTGATCCTGCTTCTGCTGCTTGACACTTTGACTCCATTATCCCAATGGAACACAAACGTACATTTATCGATCTGAGTAGGTGATTTTACCACCAAACCAAATCCAAAATCAAAATCCCAAGTAATCCTACATAACTCGCCTAAAATCAACTAAAATCAACAAAGATAAACCATATAGAGAGAGCCCTCTCTAAGCATTAGGAAGGCTAGTTCCTAAGGCTTAAAAGTAGGTTTGTGGTTACCTCTAATATTCTTTAAACCAAAAAAATAAACAACCCTTTGAGAATTATTGGACTAATAACAATGCCCAAATGGTGCCACATCATATTTTTCCCTCTCAGCTTGATCAATGGTGGTGAGTGATCCCATATTTCAAGAGTTGATATTAAAATGCGGACACAGTACCTTCCCACTAACATGAAGGGGGGAAGATTTGGTTGGGGGGGGGGGGTGTCCGTTATCATGGCTCTAGAGCACATTTCCACTACCCTTTGATCAATGGCCATAATACATCCATTCCATGTGATAATCACTATTTAAACATAGACCCCCCCTCTCCTTGTTTACCTAGTAGGAGGAAATATGATATTTAATCCCTAACATCTAACCAAAGTTTAATCTCCATTGTTGATATATTTTGGACCCATACACCAAATTTACACCTCCATCCTCAACCTTTATCATGGAACCAAGCCATAAGGCTCGTCATGTGGTCAGGCCATTTTTCCTCAAGGTCTTCATGGACCATTCGTTTATTTATGTTTATGTATATATAATTATATACACGATGGGGATTTCACCTGTAACACTTCAGTATAACACATGCAAACATGGGCATGCAAACCTCAAGGGCTTATCCCTTAAGGCTTAAGTCCCCAAGCTTGATGAATGTGCATTTGAACTATATTATGAATGTAAAGTGCAACAACGAAAAATAGCTTATTGTGACACACTAAGTAAATTAAACCAAATATTCAACAAGATCAAATGCATAAACAGACATATAGTTGACGTTATTAAGCCATGAATTACATGTTAGTATTTCTACCAGCCACATTAGATAAGAAGCCCAATTTTTGTATACTACCAACTCAATCATTGAGCTATTCCACAAAATTAAAATACATAGGTTTCTTACTCTCATAATGTGCTTGAATACATATATAGGTCATGCCATTTTTTATCACCAAAAAATTATCGATTTCCATATCTAACTAAGTGGATCGAAATACACCATGTAAGACCAAGTTTACCATAGTAAAATTGCTTTCACTATAGGAAATAATTTTATAAGCCATATTTTATTAAGTTATTTCTAATTAAAACAAGAAACCCCATTAGGAATAATTAAATAAATCATTATTTATTTGATTTTCCTCTAGGAATAATTAATTAAATCACTATTTAGTTAATATTACTTGT
>JAXQQM020077134.1:0-13944 GCA_034641835.2 Pinus albicaulis
ATACCACAAGCGCACCATGTTATTTAAATTTCTTTAAAAAGAGCGGTGCAGTCGACTACCTGGTCGCACCATTGACCTAGTTCAATTGTGGTGGAGCAGTGCATTGATTGAGATAACCGCCCCGGGCCAGCTATTTTTGTCAGCGCACGGCTTACCATATTTGGCCTAGGTCAATGGTGTGACATCTTAAAATACTGCACCGACAACTATGTACAATAGCAGGAGGGCGATGTGCTGACTTAGTTGTAAGCCCTGGGCGGATAGTGAAGTCAGTGCACCGGCCTCCTGACACCGCCTCCTGAATGGTGTGCTAAAAACATTTTATGGAGCACCGCTGCCAATGCGGTCGATATCATGAGGTGCACCGTATCCGGTGCGCTCTGTGGTGTGACGCACTGGGACCGGTGCGTGACTGTGTTTTTGGCACACGGACTCTTGTTTTATTTATTTTTCAAAAAATAAATATATACTTATATTTGTAAATACATGTGTCATTTAATAAAAAAATTGTGTTTAATATGCCAATCATTCAAAGATGCCAAAGGAGAGAAGAGGGGCAACAACAACAGCAACAGGAAAAATAGTATAACATGGTTCGCCTGTGGGAGGCAAGGGAGAGGGAGATAGATGCGTACCCTTGCCCTATTACAGTAGCGACACAGAGGCTCCTTAGGTAGGTAGGCCTCCTCAAGTTCCATAGTCCCATAGTTTTTTTTTGAGATATCTTATCCGAAGATGGAATGCCCAGCAATAGGATTTCCAGGTTGGTATCAACCAATGGTACATGCCCACTGAGGAGGATGTATATTTTATTACAGGGCTATCGAGGAGAGGGGTGGATTTTCCCTCGTTCCCCGAGGTTCCAACAGGTTGTGTGGCAGGGAGTCAGTTAGTTTACTCCCAGAGATACATTGGAGAAAATTTAGTATCTCCTGTAGAGTTTCAGGTCGCTAGAGGGCAGTTACATATTGGTGTGTTTGGTCGTGAGGAGTTCCAGTGTCTCTCACTTATCATTTCGACCATTTCGCACAACACCAGTGATGGGCAACGGATTAGTTGCTAGATTTTATATTATGTTGATCCTTAACTACAGCAGCCACAACTTGTCAGGTGGTCTGCCATTTTTTTGCGGCAGTTCTCTAAAGCATTAGATAGATGTCGTGCTCATTCACAAGGGAGGGTTAACTTCCCTTTCGCTTTAGAGTTTTTTTGTTTATTTTTTGAGAGGTTTCCAGAGATGAGGCCTTATTTTCTTTGGCAACCTCATAGGCCAATTACTGAGGCACGTATGCACATGTGGGGGCAGATGATGCCCAAGAGGGAGGAGACTCTTTTTCCAACGAGGATATTAGATGATGCATTGGAGTTGCTAGCTAGTGTTGATGAGCATCCCTTCATTTTGGTCCCCTGTCCTTATGTGGGGTTGGATTGGCGAGGGTGTGCCAACATCCCCTTCACAGATGATGAGCCACCAGATGATAGAGGTAATATTATTTTTTTATTTAAATTTATTCTAACATGTTCTTTAACTTGTTTTTATTAAATTGTGTAATAAAATCCTCTAATTATTGTTGTGTACTTGTATATATTTTACAGACATTGGCTCTTTTGATGGCGAGGATATGTCGCCATCACCACCTGATCCAGGTGTGGATCCTCATGATGAGGATGAGGGCATGCCAGATATTTCCGAGGATCATCAAGAGGTCAGTCCAAATCAAAGACCTGCTGCTGTTGGTGCACCGGTGCGCGGTCGACATCTTAGTGATGCTAGATATAGGATGGAGTTGGGCAACCAACTCATTGCATTGATTGTTGAGGTGGGAATCAAGCCTGCTGATTTCAGAGACATAGAGGCCGATGACAGGCTATCATGGATGTGAAGAGGCATGTTGCGTGACATGTACAGCCTAATGCGGTATGTCGTAGGAGTTACGACAACTTTTACGCGACTGACGAGGATTGTTGCACGTTACGATTGAGTGGCAACACATGATGGACAGTCTGCGAGGCACAACGTACCATCATCTCATGATCATTCACAGCCTCGTGCCTTGCCAAATTTTCATGAGCCTCCACTAGCATCTACTAGCAGTCATCATGGAGATGAGGCTGGACCATCGGCCACTTGTACTGATATCGATGTTGTACTACCACCAGCTGATCCATGACATTTATATTACAGTTGTATATTTTTAACATTATTCAGTTTTATATATATATATATATATTATGGTCCATGTATTTTATGTTCATGTTGTAGTTGTACTTAATTTACATGTTGGTGATCATCATGATGTGTATGTTGTTAGGTCATGTTAGATATGTTCATTTAATGTGCAGCTTGCAAATAGATGTGTATGTGATAGCATGAGATGTATATTTGATGTTTGTGTTGTACTGATGATGTTAATATATAATGTTAATTGTGTTTTGTTAGATGATCATGATCACGATGATGCAATTAGTGATTTTGAATGTGTTTTTTAGTCAAATATGATGTTTGCACGATGGTTATCATGAACGTGATGTTTATTAATTAATTTAATACCAAATGATCATGATATTGTAAATTTGTAATATTTGTATTTCTAATTGTATTTAAAATTCTAAAATTGTAATTGTAATGGTATATATGTGAATTTCTAAAATTGTAATTGTAACTATAATTTTTAAAATTGTAAAATTGTAATTGTAATTGTAATTTTTTAATTTGTAAATTTGTAATTGTATATATGTAAAATTATAACATTGTAATTGTAATTGTAATTGTACGTGAAATTGTGAAATTGTAATTCTAATTCTAATTGTATGTAAAATATTTGTAAAATTTTAATTGTATTAATGTGAAATGAATTTATTAAAATTTTTAAATTTTTAAATTTGTAAATTTTAAATAATTGTAAAATAATAAATCTAGAATAATATGATTTATTGTAACATAATAAAGTTTAGAAAATAATGCAAATAAATTCTTGTACTTTAGAATTATAATTATTTTATTATGATCTTAGATACAAAAAAAAGAATTAATTTATACAATACGCCATTGTTTTCGAGATCAACATAATACCAAATTATCAAGTGAATTATTGATTTTAACATTAACACAATGCAAATTACCAATTAATTCAAAATACATATTATATTAATATTTCGAAAAACCCATCTTAAAAAGTATAAATATTGATGAAATAAAACATGTACCATATCACTCTCGGTTCTCATGATCACCCTCATTATCTTCTAGCTCGCATGGCATGATAACACTATTGTTCTCAAAAATATGTTTTGATCTAGGGTCATGTGTCAATACGAACCACCAATCCCTATCCAACACATCTGGGTAAAAAACACCTGGTTGCAGTGTTTGGGGAAAACATAGGGCTCCTTAGCTTCATCCCACATCTTTCTAGAGTTGATACATATCAACCTACTATCGCGATCTTCCTTTACATTATTCCAATCAAAGGTGTCCCACCACTTGCACCTAAAAATAACACATTGGAAAGAAGAAAAATCCACTTCAATGATCTCTTGTATCTTTCCGACGTAACCTAACGTCCCTCTTACTAGTTGTTGATCATGGTGGCTAGATCGAATAGATTGATTGAACTCGACTTCCACTCCACAGTCTTGTGTGATGTTTCCAACATCGGCATTTTCTATGCAAAAATGGTGTCCATATGCCCACATAGATGGGAACAAATGCACCTATTATAAAAAAGTTTAAAAAATCATAGTGTCATGTGTCTTATAAATAATAATCCAACAGTAGTTAAAATATGAAATGTAGATGTCTTAATATAAGTTTCAAATTTACATATAAATTAAAAATATTATTACCGAGTTGCTGCACCCAATCCCTATGTTTAGCGCATCCTCTTCAACACGCGAGTAACGACCGGTAGCATCGTATTTCTCTCTGACTTGGTCAGCAACCCAACTATTGCGGCATATATTTGGCATATTTTCTTTTAAATGACCATGATAAGGCACACTTCTACCATTCAACCTTCTGAATTCTTTCCTATCACTATCCCATTTCATCATGTTTTGTTCGCATAATGCAACCCACGGTTGTGTCGCTTCAGAATTGTAAAGAATGAATTTATTGATTGCTTCAATTTCTGCATTCGTTGATGAAATCAAACCAACATTATATAGTACTTAGAGATAAAAATATACATTATTTCGAAGTTCAACATGAATATTAATTAATTTTTGTAAATTTGAAAAATTATAAGTCGCTTACTCTTTATCAAGCGCGTTTTTCCACTCGTTTGGAGCAACTCTCCTTCTCTTTTGTCTTCATCCATTTGATCGTCCGAAATCATCGCACCTGTTCTGTTGTTGATCTGCTTGATGTACTCATTGGCATAGTAGAAAGACTCATACAATATGTACCCCTTTGCCATAGACCCCTTAGGTTTTGCCCTTTGTCAAACAAAACCTTTTAATTTCTTCATGTACCTCTCTAAGAAGAACATCCAATGACAAGAAACAACCCCAAATAATTCAACCTCATCTACCAGGTGGATTAGAAGATGAACCTGTAAGTCCATGAAACTCGTCGGCAGTTCCTTCTCAAACATACAAACAATCTCAACTATCTCTTGATGCCACCGTGGAATGCTAGCCACATGAATCTCCTTTGACGTGATCCAACATACAAATGCAGATAATTTAGATATGGCACGTCCTAGGTCTTGAGGGAATTCATGTTTCACACACCCATGCACAAACAAAGGATAATGACACTGCAAAGTTATAAACACGTGCAATAATATACAAAATTAGTTATGTTTTATGATCCCCGCATGGGATAAAATTTATTAATATAACAAATAATAAAATCATGCTTTTGACATTATATGTACTCTTAGAAGATTCAAATGGTCATGCGATTTCAACCCCGACAAATGGTCATCCACGGTGAAGCAGCGCCGTAGTGAAGACCCATATGAAGTTGGCACCCTCACATCCATTATAACTTCCTTTGCCAAAGACATATCATCTTTTTTTTAAATCCATGGGACATCACCTTCTTTGAAAAACCATGAATTAGAGGGACCAGTGCCTGCCTCTGATCCCGTACTTTCTAATCATCTTGGCCAATATTTCTTTTTAGTTTTTGAAGTAATAAGATCTTTCCTAACATCCAATGTGTCACTTTGTTTCGATGATATGTGCCTCCATAAAGAAGATGAAACATTTTTAAATATATGCATGGGATATAATAAGTGGGCAATCTTAAGATGCTCCCAATATGGGAGGTCATAAAAGATAGATTTCCTTTTCATCCCAATGGGCAATTTCTCAACATAGGTGTTGAATAAATCTGAATCATCGAACTTAGGCTCCCCATTTGAATCGAACATTTCTGGGAACTCCTTCTCCTTCTCTATCTCATATTCTCTAAGCCATTCAGCTAGTGTCATTATTCGAGGCCTTTGGGTTCTTTCTCGTTTACCATTGAAAGCGGATGTTGCTCTTCTGTAAGGGTGTTGTTCTGGTAGGAATATCCTGGAGAAATCATACACTGGCTTTCGTAGGTCCTTGGACCATCTAGATTTCAGAGAAGGTCCACAACATTTACATCCAAAATACCCTTTTGTTACAAGACCTGCGAGATTATATTTGTATACATTAATTAATATGCATGGCACATTAAAGAATATCATGAAGATCAGAACAAATATTATTACAACGAATTAAATAAATAATATGTGAAAGAATATTGTTACATTATATATAAACAAATCAATAAATTAAACATGTAATTTACCAGAGCAAACTCCTAAGCCTGGATAATCATTTATCCCATCCCATAATTCCTTCAATTCATCTACCAGTGGTTGTCAGTGGACATCCACATTCTTCACTTGTCTTCTACCAGGGACTATGAGAGCCAACATAAGATGTTCATTCTTCACGGACAACCATGGGGGGATATTGTTGTTGATCACTACTACAGGCCAAACAGAATAGTTGGTGTTCTGGAGGGAATATGGGTTGACGCCATCCATGGCTATGTTGAGTCGTAGACTTCATACTTCATTCTTGAATTTTTCGGGCCATGTATCCTCTATATGCTTCATGGCTATTGAATCAGTTGGGATTTGCATAACTCCCAACTCACTTCTGTGTGAGGCATGCCATCCCTGCAACATAGCTAATTCTTTGCAACGAAAGAGCCTTTGAATCCTTGGGATTATAGGCATGTGCCTCAATATCTTAAAAGGAGGACCAATACGTGATTTACCCTTCTTTTTTTATTTATCATACCTGTCATGCCCACATTTCGAACACATCTCTTTGTCTGCATATTCTCCTCTATATAGAATACAATCATTTGGACATGTATGATATGATATGTACTCAACACCCAACATTTTCAACAATTTCTTTGCCTCTTCGCAGCTACCGGGCAAGACATTATCACTCGGAAGAACCTTATCTTTGAATAACCTGTAGTTGGTGATCATGGAAAACTATATTAATAAATGTACATTAATGTTGATATAATTATTAACGTTCATAAAATTTAACATTTGTAATGTTCATTGCAGTGTACTGATTATATTTCAAATTTATATATAAGGCCGGAAGTACTTTATAACTTACCTCAAAAGTTCCAAGAAACATGCATTCGAAAAGACAAAATTTGATTTCAAGTTGTACAGTAACATCGTTGTCCCCAACTGGGTAGACTTTGACTGACCGTCGGGTCCAAAGAGAGGGGTGGTGGAAGAAAATTTAAGGCTTTCGAAAAAGGTGTTAGCGATATGAGCATCATCCCCTAGCTGATCATCATTTTGGAATGCATCTAACAACATTGTCTCCATGGCAGTCGTATCCCTTAAGTAATCATCCATACCAACCTCTATTTGATTGCCTCCATTGCCAGCTTGTGAAGAACTACTATTGTTGTAGTCATTCCTAATTGGTGAATCTGGACGTAGCGAGAATTGAATCGGTGGTTGATTCAACCATTCCTTGTATCGTTCCTCTCCGATTTTTTGTCTTAATTCAGTCTTCTCTCGATTTGACATTGTCGTGGGGTGCAACGGAAGATGGTAGGTAGGTCTTTCATCATCACTAGAATCCTAATAATTAAAAAAAAAAAATTGAACATGATTAGTACAAAATACATGATATCAATTAGTAACCATGTTGACAATATTGCATGATTATAAATTGGTTTGACGTTGAAATAATTACATATTAATCAATATATATACCAAAAAATTATAATTATAATTACCATCATTGTCCCGGGATTGTGGCTAGAAGATGCAATATTGTTACAATTGGCAGGGTGAAGCAGCTATCCATTTTAATCTACCAAATGCGCCTTGCGGTATGCAGCTCCTGATAAGAAATTTCGACGTTTTGGCGCAGTTTGAATATTTTGTGCATCTGAACTCGATGCTAAATCTGCATGAACCTGCAAATTTGCATAAATTATAAAATTAATTAAGTCGTGTGTGATTGACTGCATGGATAAAAAACATATATAAATTCAATTAGATAGTGAAAAAATAAAACAAATATGAATTAAATATTACGTCTCCACATGGATAGAGAGAACTCTGCGATGGACTTTGATAAATATTATGGAACGAGCTAGATTTTGAAGAATTTTCCATTCCATATAATATATGGTATTTTCTCCTTGCATTTGAGCAAAACAACAATAAATTTTGGTGCACAAAATTCAATGTCATTCCAGTGCATAATGTACAGATAACCACACCGGTGAGTTTTTTATTTTGCGCATCGGTGCCATTTTATAAAAAGACGCACCGCTGCGGTTAAATTAAAGGACGCACCGGTGAACAAATAACTGCAAATAAAAAAAGTGCAACCCTATTTTCTTTAAGTGAAAAAAAAGCGATAAATTGAAAAATGGGTGGCAAAATATTTTTGAAAATCTAATTTCATAAAACATTTCTTTAAATACTAAACACTTTTCATTATTTCACTATTTTTGCAAAAAATTTCAGTCAAAGATTTGCAGGATACATACCTGGAGAAAACAGAGCACGAGAGCACTAAGCAGGGAAATACGTTCGAACAGAAGTATTCAGACAATCATAATTCCAAACCTCTGGTTAGTCAAACCCTGTACCATAGAATTTCAAACGATGTGAGTAAGTTTATTGTTTTTTTGTACTTTTTTTTGTAGTTTTTTTTATGCAGTAAAATAAGAACTCTAAGTCTATTGTTTTTTTTTACTTTTTTCTGTAGTATTTTATATGAAGTAAAATAACAAAATCAAACCTTTTTTTTTAACTTTTTTTTTTCTGCAGTTTTTAGAAACAAAAATAAAAAAGAAATCCATTTTTATAAACAAAACCCTAGATTATTTTCGTTTATGCCCTTTCTTCTCCCTCTTTCTTTTCAATTTAGATTTATATGGTTTGTATAGTCATAAGACATCCAACCCACGGGGTGACTTGCATATTCGGATCCCAATCCATGTTGGCCATTGCGTCAATCTTAAAAAAGTACAGATTTTTTTCGTTGATGCACCCTGCGTAACAGAGCGCACTGGTGCGCTCCATTATAGAAGCACACTGCAAAAGTACAGTGAAAAAAAAATATATATATCAGTGCGCCATACGTAACATATGGCACCGGTGCACTATTATATTATGGCACACCGCAAACGTGTTGTTTTGCAAAAAAACCATTTTAGAAACAAGCCCTACATTCTTTTTGTTTTTGCCCTTTCTTCTCCCACTTTCTGTGATTTCAGAATTAGGGCTTTTCAATTTATATTTATAGGATTTGTATTACTAAATATAAGCCTAAGACATCCAACCAATAGGAGGACCTGCATATTTGGATCCCAATCCATATCGACCCTTGTGTCAATCTTAAAAAACTACAGACTTTTTTTGTCGGTGCGTCTCGCGTAACATAGCGCACCGATGCGCTCAGTTATAGCAGCGCACCGCGAAAGTACAGTGATAAAAAATAATAAAAAATTAAAAAAAAATTTATCAGTGTGCTATATGTAACATATGGCACTGGTGTGCTATTTCATTATGGCGCACCGCAAATGTGATGTTTTGAAAAAAAACCATTTTAGAAACAAACCCTACATTCTTTTTGTTTCTGCCCTTTCTTCTCCCACTTTCTGTGATTTCAGAATTAGGACTTTTCAATTTATATTTATAGGGTTTGTATTGCTAAATATAAGCCTAAGACATCCAACCAACAGGAGGACTTGCATAGTCTGATCCCAATCCATGTTGGCCCTTGCGTAAACTAAAAAAAAAAAAAAAGTTTTCGGTGCACCCTGTGTGGAATAGCACACCAGTGCGCCCTGTGCAGAATAGTGCACCGGTGCACTCTGTTATCCCAGCACACCGCGCAAGTACTGTGATAAAAAATTAGAAAAACAAAATATTTTTTCAGTGCGCCATTTGTAAAATATGCAGCCGGTGCGCTATTTCGTTATGGCGTACCGCGAACGTTCTGTTTCAAAAAAAAAGAATTCAAAAAATACAAACCTTACATTCTTTTTGTTTCTCCCCTTTCTTCTTCCTCTTTCTATGATTTCAGAATTAGGGCTTTTCAATTTAGATTTATAGGGTTTGTATTGCTAAATATAGACCTAATACATCCAACCGACGAGATGATTAGCATAGTCGGATCCCAATCCATGTGGGCCCTGGCATGAATTTAAAAAAAAAATAGATTTTTTTATCGGTGCGCCTGGACTAACTTAGCACATTGGTGCTCTGTATTTTACAAGCACACCGCAAAATGTAATGTGATAAAAAATTAATATTTTTTTTATCGGTGCACCATATGTAAAATATGGCACCGATTTATGCTAAAAAACTAACACTAGACAATTTTTATTATTTTATCATGGTTAACCGATGCAGTCATTGACATGTAATGCACTGGTACTTCTTGTTGACATAGAGCATCGTACGGTCTATTATATTATTTTGGCGGTGCGTTTGGAAGAGCGACACGCACTAGCATCGGTGCGTAAACCATGAATGACGCACCGATTTTTTGAGATTTTTTTTTGCTTGAAAAGCTGACATTTTGTTTATAAATATATTATTGAATGATATGGTACAGGTTTGATATTGATAAAGAAATGAGTGACAAGAGATCAAGTAACAAAAATATTGATAACACATCAAGAAAAGCAAAAAGGTAAGTTCTTTGTAAATTTTTTACAAAAGAATTAGTTTTGAACTACATGTAAGCTTAACTAATATGTATTATTTACTATGTATCATGCAGAGCCACAAAATGATGAAGCTCGATAAGATTATTTCTGATCTAGGACCAGAAGAGCATAAAATATTGATGGAAAAATTGCAAAAGGATGAATCAAGTGAATGAAAAAATATTATCGATCCAATATGAGTTTCTTTTTTTAGTTTTCATTAATAATATAATTAAAATTATTAGATAACATGTGTGAAAAATTCTATTAATTCACATCTGTTTAATGTTCTACAGGGACCAACAACTCAGAAAAGAAATGTTGTTCTAAGAAAAGAAAAAAAATAGAACATGCAAATGAAAATGAATTGGTCCTTAGCTCATCTAGAGTGGTGCTAGAGGTTAACGAAAGGGGGAAATTTTTTTACAAAAGTTTGATGGATCTAATGGAACGAATGTATAGACGTTCTTTCCACTTACAATACAAAAACCAATCAAATGATTCCAAGAACCAAATTTTATGTAAACTACAAGAAGAGTTTCCATAGAATTGGTCAATGAAACATGTCAGACTTTTAATAGAAAAAACATACAACAACAAAAAAGAAGGAATGAAAAAGTAATATTCCTTTAGATGTTTGTCTATAATTATTTATAAATATCACTTTTGTTATACTTACTTTTCATATATCAATATAAAAATTAAATAGTTTATTGTCATGTTACATTTTCAGGAAGATTATGAAAATCTCAAAAGATGAATGAGCTGATATCAAAAATATGCTAGTAGGAATGTCCAAAAAGGTGTACAAGGAGATGGTCAAATAAATGGACAAAATTTCATCGCTGGAGGAGCCATCTCAACAACAACTTGCTTCAAATGTAATATGTAATCATTGATTTTTTCAATCATTAGGTAAAATAAATAAACAATTTAGCATTAAATATTAATTTTCAAGTATTTTCTTGCAGAAAATAAAATAAAATGGAACCCATTCAACACATAAAATAGGACGACAAGGAAGAAAAGGATTGATATCTAAGTTTGTGAGTAATTGTTACTTCCTTATAACAACTTAACTAGATTTCATTTTTGTATTTTTAAGTTGTTTTACAAAAATCATCATTGAATGTCTTCAAACAGGTGCTAACATACAAAGAAGAACCATCAAAGGAATTGATTGAAATTGGGTTAAATATGGGTTGTGCGTATATGTTGGCATATCAGAACTTAATTGTGGAATTTGTAAGCATCTATCGATCTTGTTTTATTTAGCCCCATCTATAATTAATAGAAAAAATAAATCTTTTATATTAAATATATGATTTTCTATGGGGTATATAACTTGCAGGAAACAAAGTATGGCACTACGTCAACAGATCAAATCTTGAAAGATTGCATGTTACATGGTTTTGAAAGAATGTGTACAGTTTATGAGTCAATTGTTGCATTGGTACATCATCTCTTTTCGATTTACATTGATGTATATTATTTAATATTGCAATTTTCATTATTCTCACCAATGTATATACACTCATTACAATTTATTTTTATGTTTCTAGATGGAAGGTGAAGAAGAAGAAAACAATCAACACCGTGAACAAAACATTTCTAAAAATAACCCAAGTCATGGAAGTAGCTCTAGCAGTGACAACAGTTCAAGCGAAGAATGATGATCACTATGTTTGGATATAAAAGCAAGGCGTTGTATTTTTTGAAAAATGTCTGTGAAATCAGACATTTTCTTTAATGTAATGGACATAGTGTCCCAATTGAAAGATAAAGGGATACCAATAACTGTCCCATTTTGTATGACAAAGAATGTCTTATATATATATATATGTGTGTGTGTGTGTGTGTGTGTGTGTGTGTGTTTTAATTTATTCTATTACATTCTCTATTGTCGCTATTGTGTTCTCCATTGTCATTCTCAAATGCACTAATAAAAATTTAATTCATATGAATATTGTTATAAGATATATATGTGTCGACTTTTGATGAATAATTAATTTTTAAAAACCACAATAATTATGATATGATATAACAAATTAATCCAAACATCACATTCAAATGCATTAATAAAAATTTAATTAATATGAATATTGTTATAAGATGTGTTGACTTTTGATGAATAATGAATTTAAAACAATCACAATAATTGCATTGTCACAAGTCGATGTTTCTAAAAAATACAAAATGAAAACCGGTGCATGTATACTTACACCGGTGTGCTTGTATTCTTAAGCGCCCTGGTGTGTTTTTACGACCTATGAGCATTGCACAAATACCAAAACCGGTTAAAAATATCGAGGCGTTTGTGTGGTATGGCTCTCTGGTGTGTTTATGTCTATCTACGCACCGGTGCCTTTTTACGACCTATTAGCACCGCACGAAGACAGATACAAATTATAAATCTCGGTGCGTTTGTGTGATGCTATGCACTGGGGCGTTTTTGTGTCTATATGCACCGGTGCATTTAGACGACCTATGGGCATCGCACGAATACTGATACCAATTATAAATTTCCATGCATTTGTGTGATACTACGCACCGGGGCGTTTAAGAGTCTATACACACCAGTGTATTTGTATGACATGTGCAATGCACGAATACTGATACCAATTATAATGTTCGGTGCATATGTGTGAAGGGACACACCGGTGTGTTTCTATAAGTCTATGCACCAGCGCGTTGATACGACCTATGGGCACCACTCAATTCCCAAGACCAATTATAATTGCCCCATGCGTTGTATCACCAACACTATGCCCAGTGTTATTTTATACCTTAACGGCCCGGTGCATTCTCCTTAGACCGCTTTGGGGCACCGTGTCCAGTGCCTTAGGTGCGTTAAATCCTTATTAGTGCAGCGACGAAAAAAACATCATCAATAACCTCCGTGGCCCATTTTTTTGGTTGTGATGAATTTTACGATTAAGCTACGCAAACCTCATGTTATAAACGGATGTGTGGTAGCATATGTTTTTGACAATTTTGGCCAATTTTATAACACTAAAAACCTCCTTTATAACCTCTAGCTAGAAGAAAAATAGAGGCTTGGACTACGGAAAGCTGCACCCTTAATCATCCTTGCACTACTCTGCCTTCTGCGGATTCTTGCGCCCTCCATCGTAGCATTTCGCCTGGCATAGCTCGTAGTGAAAGGTGCCTGCCAGCACGTGGATCTTCAAGCTGAGCTAGAACAAATCAGAGCTCACCAAAAAATCCTTTATGCAAAGCTGCAAACAGAGGTCAAAATCTTGGATGAAAAACACGAAGCAGATGTTAATGTCTTCCTCCATAGGGTCACCTCTCTTCAAAATCAGTTTAATACACTGTCCAATTGGTGTACACACGTTGAAGAATTAGTTCAAATACTCAAATACATGTTGGAGAAGCGCACAGCTCTAAGATCTAGCTCCAACAACATGAGGGATGCTGGCAACGAAGACAATCCTAATGTCTCAACAGTGCACCATATCAACCATATCATCATTTATTAACCTCCTCTATTTTATTAAGCATTTCTTTTAAATTTGTCTTCCTTCTATTTCAGTTTTTCCACATATATGCATTGTCTATATTTCAGCTCTTCTCAAAATCTAGAAATGAGGAAAATGTAGCATTCTGTTCTAGCTACTTCCTCTATTGCACTGCAAGCAGTCTAGTTTGTAAACATGGAGCTCTTTATCCTATTTTATGGAATACAAAATAGCAACCGATTATGTTAAAAAAAAAAG
>JAXQQM020088218.1:0-32912 GCA_034641835.2 Pinus albicaulis
TTTGGTTCCACCTAGCTGGTTGTCTTGAAAATGATCTAATAGAGTCAAGCCAAAGAATTTTATGGTAAGCCCTATCCTTTGGTGTAGCTTGAAACATTGTTTTTCAAACCTTTCTTTGAAGTATACTTAGTAGAGTCTAAACCAAGGAAGTCTATGGTATGCCCTGTCCTCTGTTCTGCCTCAAACTATTGGTTTGAAGGTCTTTGGCCTGTTTAGCTAAAGAAGATAGGTTTACCTTGCTCTTTAGCGGCACTCATTGTTATCTTAAATGTTTTATTTTCCTGAAATTAATTCTAGGATTAATGGATTGTTGTCTTAAAGTTTTTCTTATTAAAGTCTGGCCAAAGAATTCTATGGTATGCCATGTCCTTTGGTTTGTCTCAAACAGTTACCTAAAAGCATTTCTTGTTAAAGTAGAGCTAGAAGATTCTTAACTGACCATAGTTATATTGCCTTCACAACTTATTGTCATTTCATATTCCATCTAATCTAAAAGATCCACTTGATGTAGTTAGCTTTCCCTATGAAAACCCTTGCATAGTTTATGAATAATTAAATCCTTTTATGACTCCATAGCCCAATGGATTAATGTTTCTCATGGTATATCTATTTTACTGAAACACTTCCACAATTAATCACACCATTTGATCTATCAACCTACCAATCAATAAATCAAAACAAACAAGCCCTTACAAAATTCATAACTAGCTTAATATCATAAAACAAAAATAGAAAGGCATATCATTTACAAAAAATTATATAGAGAGATCCCTCTCTAAATCTAGGAAGGCTAGGTCCTAGGATTCCAAAGTGGTTTTGATGTGGTTCCCTGCAACATTTTTTCTTTCCAATCTTGCAAATCATGAGGAGCCAACATAGTGGCGACTGTAGCAGGGATTACTGAGTAATAAACAACTTAAATTCACTCAAAACTCAGAAAAAATCATTTTAACTCAAATAAATTAGGTGTTATCCAAGAATGGTATCTGGTTGTTGATGGTGGACAATAGCTAGCCATAAAACAATTAAAAAACCTCCACCTGGTGGCTCTAATCATTTTCAGTATGCCTGCTAACTCCACTAATTTTCTGTAGACTCCACTAGGAAACTTATTTTATCATCAAAACATCAAAATAACCTATTCAATGATACTTTGTGGATTAAGTGTTTCTTTCACAGATTGGTTGGTCCTTTAAGACTGTCATAAACCTGAACCTGTCTGATTTTGGGTCCAAATTTCTGGCTTCTATAATAATTTGTACCAAATCCCATCTTGACCCAAACCCACCTGCAATAGTTGACAACCCTGAAAGCATCCTTAGGAAGTCTCATAGATCTAAAAACCCAATTGTTGGTAGATCTATCCACAAATAAAGTTCCCTACCTGAAAACCTCAAAGACTTGCAAAATATCCTATCTGACTCAGCCCTAGAATAAATCTTGTCTTGGACTAGATCTCAGAAGTGGACAACCCAGATAGTTTTAGATCCATCCACCTTACAGTAGAATCCTGTTGTACTAACTTCATCCCCCATTTTTCACCTCCCTCCATTTAACTCTGTACCTCCTTTTGTAAATCCTCCTCTTGTTAACCCTCCTTTGTTTCCCCAACCTTATATCATGGCAACATGGTATGCTCCACTAGTCCTACCTTTACCTTTAGTTGTTCTACCATAGGACTATCAGTCCAAGATTCCTCTATATGATGCAAGTAGTTCTACTACTGCTCAAAAACATATGGACATAATGAATGACTACTTTGACAGACAGGAAATAGATGATGAAACTGTTAAACTTAGAATGTTTTCTCAAATATTAGGGGGAGAAGTAAGAAAATGGTTTAAAGTATTAACTCTGAATAACATAAATGACCTCCATGCTTTTCATAAATTATTGTTAAAAAAATGGAAAGTCAAGAAGAACCCTCTTCAAATCTTATCAAAATGTGAAAAAGTCAAGAGAAATGTTGGAGAAGGTGTCCAAGAATACTGCACTAGATTCAATAGTGTATATAATGCCCTACCTGTAGATATGAAACCTCCACAAGGTCTAGCTCTAATGAAATTCCTTGATGGTTTTGACCTAGAGATGGCTTATCATTTAAGAGAAAGGGAACCCCTCACATTAGAAGACATGCAAAGGGGACCAGTAAGTGTAGAATCCAATCTAATTGCTAAGAGAGCTAGAATTAAGAATGAAAAAAGAGTCACATATAGGGAAGAAGTTGTACCCTCCACATATAATACAAATATTGATAACTTAGTCAGAAATATGTTGAGGATGAATTTAAATGAGAGATATTATCCTAGAGAAAACCAAACAACTCCTCAAAATAGAAATCAAAATCAGAACCAAAACCAAAACTTTAGAAGGAACCCTCCTCAGATAAGAAAAAGAGATCCTGATCCGAAAATCAGACCTCCTTTCCAAGAAAAGTATGTTGATGAGGATGAGAGGGTGATTGAAGAAATAGAGGAAAACCACATTAATTTAATGGGATTAAATTATGAGGATATTTTTTTCCTTACTGAGGAAGAACAAGGCATGTTTTCCCCAAATCAGAATGAGGAAGACAACCTAGAATCTAAGGACTATAAACAAGGCTTTGAAAATTCCATCATGGAAATACACTGACAATATGACCTTAGAAGCAAGAAAAACCAAGATACTCCCAAAAGAAAAACCTCTAAAATTTCTGCTAGGAAGAACTCTGAAAACATTCCTAAAAGGATAGCAAAAAATATAAACACAGTGGCTGAAAGTTCTGATAGGAATAAAAAAAGAACAGCCAAACAAATCCCAAAAAAAATGGTGACCAAAGCAACAACAGCAACACAGCTAGTGCTCCTAATAAAACTATTTTAACTATGTTTCCTAATAAAAAATAGCAATCTGAAATTGTTGTGAAAACAGTGTCTGAAAAAGATGATTTGAACATTCCAAAAACTCAGAAACCTTTCAGTATAGAGAATGATATTGCAAAGATTAAAATCTCTATTCCTCTTACTGAATTAGTCACTCAATATGTATATAGATATCAATTTTTGAAAGCTTTAAACATAGGAGAAAATGATGATTCTGTTAATTTAAATGATGACAAACTTGAGCTTTTGTTTGGACCAGAAGTTGAAGGTAAATTTCAAGAGGGATGTGTTCCTCCATTTTATGTCAGTTTAAACATCCATGATAAGATTCTCCACAATGCCATATTAGATTCCAGAGCTTCACACGACCTAATGTCAAAGGTAGTAATGGAAAGACTAGGCCTGGAAATAACTAGACCATACAAGGATTTATACTCTTTTGATTCTAGCAGAGTTAAATGTCTGGGCCTAATCAAAGATCTATGTGTTAACCTAACACAAATACCATCCAAGAGCCTAGTAATGGATATTTTAGTGGTTGATATTCCTCCTAAATATGTCATGCTCCTTTCAATATCATGGGGTGCCAAACTCCAAGGTACCCTCCAAATGGATATGACCTATGCCACCATCCTTGTCTTCAGTTAGCCAAGAAGATTATATAGGGAAACTCACATGAAATACATGGTTAGCAGTCAAGAAAGGTTAGATAACTCCCCTCTTTTTTCTATTCACACAAAACTTGATTCATTTATCATTTACAATGATGAAAATGTTAATGAACAAGCGGCAGAAAATGAGAAAAAATTTGCAGGAGAAGAGGAAAAGGAGGAGAAATATTAAAAAAAATTGACCAAACAGAATATTAGAGCAAACATAGTGGCGACCATACTAGGGATACTTATTGAAAATATTAGTGTTATATAAATAACTAATAAAAACCAAAAATATCTCAATATTGGTATCCAATTGTTGATGGTGGACAACAAACAAAGCCTCAATAAAGTTGTAAATCATCCACCTGGTGGCTCCACAACTCTCAATAGACCTAAAGACTCCACTAGTAGAAGAATATAGATCGGTTATAAAGATGCAATAGCCCTTTCCTCTGACTAAATGAAAAATATGAATCCAAGGATACAACGCAGGTATGCTCCAATGAACAGAGATCACATTCTTGGATTCCCCCATAAAATGCCTCAAATAAATTGGGACACAAACCTACCTGTGTTTTCAAGATGAAAATTTTAATGACCTCTTGTTACATCTCATTAAATTTCATATACATACATGGAGGTTAAAGGTTGAATGGCATGAGGACTTCCTCATGAAAATTTTCATGGTGAAATTAGAAGGGGAAGCAAGGGAATGGTATGAAGGTATAAAACCCAGTAGTTTGTTCTCTTTAAAGGAGTTCCACAAGGTGTTTTATGAGCATTATAATGAAAACTGTCCATCTATATCATTAGCTGAAAATTGTTGTGATCAATCTGGAGATCTCATACAATACCTTGAAAATATTGATGAAAATTTGGGAAACTGACATCCTGAGGATATATTAGAGGAAATTCAGGAATTTCATGCTCAAGTTAATTTTCATAAAAATCAGGAGTAGTTGGTTGAGCATGAAATAAATCAAGGAAAAGAAGAGAATCCACAGGATCTCTCTGAAGGACAATTTATGATTCAAATTCTCCTTTGTTTGAGGCTCAAGAAGACATCCAACCTTATAATCTTTCACAAGAGAAAGAAAAAAACTATGGTTCTATCCAAGGAAAAAGGAAAATGCCTCCTATTTTAACTAAAGAAGAAATTAATCAGCTTCTGAGCATACAACCAACCTCCAAACTTTTGTGTAAATAAATTATTTATGTCTTTTCTACTGCTGAGTTATGTATTGCAGCTTTTCCTCATAAAGAAACAAAAGAAAAATTTGACATTGATGTTGTACTACCCGCTTGAGAAGACCTATCACCATAGATGATGGCTCTCAGATAGAAATCAATCCACTCAATCAGGGCATATAAGGTTTGCTTAAAAAAAACATAGCAGAATATTATGTGACTGCCAAGACAGATGATCATGAAGAGGGGGAAGAGATTCTTTCTCAAAATCATCCCATGCACAACCAAATGGAGCAAGAAGTATTCTTGGATGAAGCCCATGGTTTAAATCCTCATAGCTAGGTATTATTCAGAGACCCTTTTGATGGTTTCTTCGAGAAATTTAAAGAGTGATTAAAATATGCCAGGAACAGTTTGTTGCAGAGTTTAAAGAAAATTTGGAGCACTACTGTTTAGAAGAAGGAAAAATAGGAGTGGCCTTTCAACATACATAAAAGACTAGATAAAAATCAATCATTTAGTCACTTACTTGATTAGCTGAATTGGAGAAGGGAGTTCACGTAGTGAAAATATACCTCCAAGTTAGACTAGGATAGATAGGTATTTCAAATAAGCTCAACACTATGAACATATTTTTAGTTTTAGATTGTTTTGACAAAAAAGAGAGAAAAAGAACAAAAAGAGAAAAGAGGGCAGATAAAAGAAAAGGTAAATCCCCATATCAAAAAAGATTTTTTCTGAAAGTGTGCAAGTCCAAATGCCACTGCTTTTTGACAAAAAGGCCTTGTTCAATCATACATACTAATCATGATTGAATAAATTTTGAATTTTTTCTGATAAGTTAGAAAATGAAGATTTTCCAAAATGTCTAAAGTTGGCTTATCAGTAGGAAGATATGAAAAGATATTGGTTCCAAAGTTCAAATATGAACCAAAAATAAAGAGAGGGATGAATGACAAATGCCAAATTAAATCCCTCAGTTTTTAGTTTTACCTTTTGCAAGAATAAAATTTGTGTGCATCTTGTCAAAAATGCCACAGTTCATGACAAATCAAACTTCTTAATCTTGATTTGGTCATGTTTTCAATTTCATGTTGATAAAATAGAGAATGAAAATCTGTCAAAATTTTTAATCTTGACAGATGAATAGATTAGGTAGAGAATAAAAGAGCTCATTAGTCTAATCTAAGCCTTTGGATGATATAAGTGTAGAAGTAGATAGTTTCATGTATTCAAAAGAAAAATGATGTCAAATGTTTGCCAATATAAATGCCCCAAAGTGAAGAAAAAATGCTAGGAAAATTATGTTGGGTATATAGAGTTGAGTTGAAGCAATCATGTTTTTCAGATTTCAGAGATTACAAATTCAATAAAGAGCAGCAAAATAGCAAGTTGAAGAATGAGGAATTTTTCAAGTGCAAATCAAGGCACTGGTCTACAAATTCCAAATATTTGATCTTTGAGGTTCTTGACACCTCCTAATGGAGATGCCCTCCCCAGCTGGAGCCACTGTTATCCTCCTATAGTCTACATATTCACTAGGTGACCATGGATTTATTACAATCAGTTAAATATAATATTCTTTTCCTATCAGCTATCTTTAGAAATCTCATTGCCTTCATTATCATCTTAAATCCTTTTTCACTATATTCCATCTCTACCTTCCTGAAATCACTCTGTTGCTCTTAAAAGACTCATTTTGGGCTTGTTTATCTCATTTTCATTATCTCTCCCTACCTAAAGTCTCATTCACTCATTTCCTCCAAAAAAAACCACTTTCCTCTTTAAAAACCCTTCAATACCCTCCCTTCACCATTTCTCCTTATATAAACTAAAACAATGTAAAAACTAGTTTTTACATTGTTTTCAAGTCTAAATATTAAACTATGGGGACCCATATTTATATTAAAAACTTTTTTTAAAATATGAAAACCCAACCCCTTTTATCCATATTAAGGCCCTTTGCCCTAATATTTTCTAACCCTGCTTCTATTTTTTAGCCCAGGCTCCTTTTGTTAAAGCTCCCTCTCACATGAACCTAACTCCACACCCATATAACCCTTCCCTCTCCATTGAATAACCACCTCTTCTTATTTAAAATTCCCGGGCCCCACCTCTTCACCTGCCCACAGCTTCTAAAACTCCCAACCACCATTGATCTGTCTTCCCCCAGTTCTAACGACCCGCAACCCTTATCACACATTTATTTGCGTCGGGGTTAGCATTTCCAAAACATGCAATATAAGAAGATTTAATGGTTGTACCATTTTCCACGCAACGCTTGGTGAATGGAATCACACGCTCCCCTCTGAAACCATTACCGCCCCTCCATCTGCACAAAAACCACCTTTTTTCTCCCAAAAAATGACCTCCCCTCTTCATGCCATAAATCAATACCCCCATCCAATTTAATATTCTCCAGAGCCCTATGGCTCTGCAACGAAGCATAATCCACCATTCCCCGCCACTGAAAATGCTCCAAAAGCCCACAAAATCCCGAATACACGTCGAAAAATTCTTCCTCGCAGGATTTAAAGATTAATTTGTTTGTTTTATGTGCAAGTTTAATGGTGGAAACATGAAAAACGCATTTCCGAAGGTGAAAAAACATTTTAGTGAATGTATGAGTTACAATAGAAAGGTTTATTTTATTTTAAAGGGACCAAAGGAGAAATATCAAGCTTAAATCATCGATGAATCATGATCCTCGGTGGTTATTAAAACCCTATAGCAATAGAAGAATGCCTCCCTGCACAAAACACAGACAAAAGGCACAGTGAGAAGAAAAGGCAGTCAAAGGACTGTGACAAAGATGTAAAGATTAAAGTTCTAATCACAGATCATAGGAGAAATTAAAAGGATTAGCCATGAAACAAAGTTAAGGGCACAAGCACAAGAAGATCAAAGTCAAATCAAGGAACAAATATGAATATAGAAGAATAAAAATAATTAAACTACAAAGAGGTAGAGATAAAACAGTTAGGTAGGAAGTTAAAAGAAAAATCAAGTTTAAAGGCTTAAAACAAAGTTTGAAGGCTAAAAAAGAGGCATATCTACACAAAAGAAAATTTGAATGGCTCAACCTAAGGCATTTACTTTTTCAAAAACACATGTTTCCACCTACAACATGTTTTCTTTCAATAAAACATCAACATTTATTACAAAGACTTAGAGATATTTTTCCTCTACCCAATAGTTATTGTAAAAGTTATTAAAAAATCCTCAAAGTCAAACATTTCCCAGAATTAGCTCAGAAGTTAAGTTAGGAGTTATTATTTCATAGAAACACTCTCAGATATTTTTCCTTGGGCATTGCATGGTCTCAAAGGTAAAAAGCCCATTAAATCTGTAAAAAATACACATTTGAATCCCTAGCTTAAGATCACCTCCTCATTTTATAGATAAATATTGCATGTAAGCTTCGTTTTTAGTGTTGGTTGGTTGGTTCGTTGGTTGATTCACTACTTTTCTTTTGCTGAGCTAGTTGAGGACTGCTAGGTTGCATTTTAGAAAGCTCTGAGTTGCAAAGATCTTTTGTACTGGAGTAATGTAATTGTTTTGAACATTAGTAATACAAGCACGTTCACAGGATTCTTGAGCTATGTTAATGATGGATTTTTCCTTCTTTTTCAATGTTTTCCTTCTATTTTCCATTTTTTCCATTATTTCTCTTATAAAGAAACAAAATGTTTAGATTAGGATCTGCTGTCTTGGCACCCTATTTCTCTATGAATTCTTTATCTTAGTTTTTTCCTCTACAAGGTATGATTGGAGAATTCTTAATTTCCCTCTGGTTCCACCTAGCTTGTTGTCTTGAAAATTATTTAATATAGTCAAGCCAAAGAAGTCTATGGTAAGCCCTCTCCTTTGGTGTAGCTTGAAACATTGTTTTTCAGACCTTTCTTTGAAGTATAATTAGTAGAGTCTAAATGAAGGAAGTCTATGGTATGACCTATCCTCTGGTCTGCCTAAAACTATTTCTTTGAAGGTCTTTAGAGTGTTTAGTTAAATAATATAGGTTTATCATTCTCTTTAGCTGCACTCACTATTATCTTAATTTTTTCTTTCCATGAAAGAAATTCTATGATTATTGGATTATTGTCTTAAAGGTTTTATTATTAAAGTCTGTCCAAAGAAGTCTATGGTATGTCGTGTCCTTTGGTTTTTCTTAAACAGTTACCTAAAAGGCTTTCCTTTTTTCCTTCACAACTTATTTCCTTTTCATATGTCATCTAATCTAAGAGATCCACTTGATATAGTTAGCTTGCCCTATGAAAACCCTTGCAAATTTGATGAAAAATTAAATCCTTTTATGACTCCATATCCCAATGGATTAATGTTTCTCATGGTCTATCTATTATGCTGAAACACTTCCCCAATTAATCAAACCATTATATTTATAAACCTACCAATCAATCAATCAAAACAAACAAGTCCTTAGAACTTCATAACTAGCCTAATATCACAAAAAAAAGCACAAAGACATATCATATACAAACAATTATATAGAGAGATCCCTCTCTAAATCTAGGAAGGCTAGGTCCTAGGATTACAAAGTGGTTCTAATGTGGTTCCCTACAAAATTGTTTCTTTCCAATCTTGCAAAACATGGGGAGCCAACAGAACATATCAAGAAAGGCTTCTAAAGAAAATTGAGCCCCATTTGAATTTTCATTGCAGTGTATCCTTCAGATGGGTACAGGAATTTTATTTTGATGCAGTGCCAGACACCTTAAAAGTTACTTGGAGAAATTGCATCACAATCCCCTCCATTGCATCCTTCATATGGAGTGTAGGAAGACTATTCTGATGCAGTGCTAGACACCTTGAAAGTGAGGTGGAGCAACTACATCATAGTCCCCTGCAGTGCATCCCTCCACAGAAAATGTTTGTAGAAAATATGCTTCTAGGCGATCCAAATTAGATATCTAGAACGTCTGCACTTTCAAAAAAATTAAAAATATGTTGAATGATCTCTGTGATATGATAGTGTATACATTGTGCATCCATGATGCCATAATTTACAAGCCTAGTTTTAGAGGGTAATTCTTGATAAACCACTGGCCATGAAAATATCATCAACTAAAACATCATGCTTCCAAATTGTGTTAAGGTGCACTATCTTCTTCCATTTTGTTCTCAATATCCACTTTTTGTTGAGTATCTCTATGAATGGATGTGACAAATGAAGAGCCTAGTAAAGTTGGCATGCCTTAAAGATCCAAACTGGCTCTGTATAGCACCAAAGAAAATCGCTCTGGATGGTGTTGGGGTTACTTCCATTAAGTGTCTTCTTCAGGGATAAGGTTTTGTAAATCTTGTATCCCACCTGTTATGTATCTCTTTGAATGGATGTCTCATGAAGAGTTTGCTTAATATGACATGAATTAAAGATCCAAACCATCCTTGTATAGAAAAAAATCCAATCCCTTTTTCTATTCAATTCATGTGTGTCTTTTGCAGCTACAAGGCTATGCAATTATTGTATTATGCCACTTGGTGACTATCTCTATGAATGGATGTGACACATAAAGAGCCTTGTGAAGGCTTATAGATCCATACCAACCTATTCAGTGTAGAAGTGTCTTGTGTGTGGATGAGGCTTTGCGATTCTTATTTTGCAACATAAGATAATATGAGAAATCCCTTTTATTTAGAGATCAATGTTCAAGACCTCCACTTTCTCTTGGACTGATCCCAAAGGCCTCTCTACCCAAAAACCCCTTTTTGGTGAATTTTTTAATCAGAAGCCTCTGAATACAAAAAATATTAGTAGCCTAATTTGCAATAGCCTCTGAAATTCCCAGGTCCTTTACGTGAAAGATAAAGTGAAACCCTCTTCCAAGCTTCCTATATTATCTTAAGAATGATAGTGTGAGAAATCTTAAAACCTACTGGTTTGGATAGCATACCACGGAGTTGAATTGCCCCCTTCATTATCACAATATTTTCGTTGTAAAAAATTATGAATTTGGGGAGCTGCTTCCACATTTCAACACTGAAAAGGAATCAACCTACCCACTTAGCAGACGATATTGTACCCTGTAGACCAATAACGATCAGGCTGAATCCTCCATCTTTCCTGAACATTATCGAAAAGCACGATTGATATAAGTATGCATAAAATACTTCTAATTAGTAGCCTAATCTACATATAATACTTCATATTGATTGTTGTGCTCATTATTATCCACCTTATTTTGAATTTAGGGGATCAATCTAAATTCAACCACCCTACCTTTAAATAATGTTTGTAGTTCTGGTGAATGGAGCTCCTTGAACTTCCATTCCCAAGGTGTTTGGTTGGCTTGTTTGCATTGAGTACTTCATATTGATTGTTTTGCACATTAATATCCACCTTATTTTGTTTTGTACTTATTTTTACATGTTGAATCCAAATTCAATTTTTTCCTTTTGAGTCCCTTCCTAGTGACAATCCGAAGGGGTCTCCTATGCTAGGGACACCAACATCCCTCTATCCCCGATGAGGCCCCATAAAATTTTGGGGGTGTCTCAATATGACTCTATAGTGTGTTTCCCAGATCCATCCCCATGTTCCAGAGATTTTATGGAACATTATAATTATCAGCATAAGGATACTTTTCATGAATAACCATCCCCTCTTAGCTCTGGAGAATTGAGGCTTTAAAGAAGAACTAGTTTTACTTGTTCGAGACAAATTCAGGTTTGTCCATTCCAATCCCTTCCTATAGGTGCACAGACTCATACGTTAGCATTTTTGGCTTAATGAGGATGGTAATTCCCTTGTATTATTACCATTAGAATTTTTTACTTCTCTTTGCTCCATGATTTCATGGTCCCTTGAAGTAATATATGACGCATCTAAAAAAAATGTAAGATTTTATCAAATTTTAACTACTTCTCGCTTTTAAAAAACTTGAAATAGTGGACTACAAATTTCTATATTCAATACCAAAAAATCTTAATTTATTGAGCACATGGTCAAGTGATTAAAGAAATTTTAGTGCTCAGACCTAGGTTCAAAACCCAAAAGACATGTTGTCACACTAATGTTGGCCACAGAGTTAACTTCTACATCCATGGTAAATACAAATCCAAGTGACATGGATGGCCTAAGGATGTAGAGTATCTCAATGAATGATGCTAGGTTCAAGCCTTTTGCGGAATTTTCAGAATATATACTTCTTGGTCATGGAATTTTAGCCAAAGGAAGAGCCGACAGTTAATCATGTCTATGACCTTTACATACTTCATTGTAGACATTTTTAACTCATCCAAAATGAAACCTAACCATAGTTGTAGCACTAATTAGGGGAAATCCTTCGTTTTCCCCTACAAGATTACCAATTCAAAGCCCTAATAGGTTACCAATAGAGTGTTGGTTCAAAACTCACTTGCTAGGCAGGTCAAATGTTAAGATATACACCTTAGTTCAATTCTCATCACAAAAATATATAGGTCTATCCAAAATGACCTAATGTTTTTTGGGTTCCCTTCTAATGAAAAATTGTTGATTCACCCATTACAGTACATGCGTTATAATTGTGTTCTCTTTTTTTCAATCTTGATATTATTATTTCAGATCCTTATATACTATTTTATTTTTTTAAATATATTTTTTGTATTATTAATATTTTGTGTTGAAATTATCATCCCCTGCTTCCTCTTATTGTTTCTAAACTTTGGGGCAATATATAATGATAGACATAATATTTATGTATAAGTGTGTGCAGTTATTACATGATCATAAATTCCTAGTACTGCCCTGAATAAATACATAAGCATGAAGGAAGTGTTGTGATAGGTACAATTATAATTTTCCATCTTGCTTCATAGTAACTTGATCTGTAAATGTTGTCATTCTCTTTGGATTGACAATATCTAAATTAATAATGCTTTTTCCATGCTAATATAAGTCCTTTGTTTATATGTGAGTGCATGTACTCTGCGAGACCCTTGTTAGTTTATTACTATTGAGTGCCATTGAGATCAATCATGCCTAGTTTTCTTACATAGTTAATAATATCTATAGGATTAGTTTAGGTTCAACTGCATAGATTTGTGACTTAACTAAGTTTTTACTTTTAAATGTTAATAAAATTATGTTATTTTATCTACCTTTAGCTTTAGATATGTTGTAAAAATATTTTTTATGTTCAGAAGGAATCGTAAATTTTCCCTTCAGACGTATCAAGTGCGTATGAGAAATTTCTCCCTATGGATGTGTGCTTCTTATGGTATGAGTGTTTTTCGTCAACATTTTTGGCAGGGTTTTAGGCCAATACTAAATGGGTTGTCTTTGATCCTTGGAATAAATCTAAATCCTAGTTTTTCTTTTAAGAAAACTTGTTTAGTAGTATTTATGTCTTCCATTAAAACAAATCATCACTATTTTGTTTTTCCTAAATCTTTGATAAATTTTTATATCAATGCTAGTAATTGTGGGAAAGTGCCTTCTATAGATAGATTGGGATTACTGTGAAGGAAGAATGGTCAGGTCATAGGTGTTTTAAATGATGGAAATAACACAATGCTTCTATAAAAAAATGGCTCATTCTCTCATCTCATTTTCTTTTCTGCATTCTGCAGTTGCTGCTCATACATCACATTTATCTGCCACTTCTGTGAGTGCTTTAAATGCATTGGCATGTGAGCCAGCTGATTTTGTCAAATCATCAAAGAATTTCTTCTCCATCAAAGGTGCATTATCTACTAAAGATGTTTCCCCACATGAAAAATTAACATAGACAAGTAGGACAGGAAATTTGGGCTTTTGAGTTGCCAGCCTCTTGTTCTGCATCATCATCTATATTGTTGTCATCCAATGATTCATCTAAAGTATCTTCCCTAAGGAAGTCAGCACTAAATCCCAATGCAAAGGTAATAAAATGGGTTGTGATTATGCTTTTTATTTATATAATATGCATTTCTTATCTAGCTTTCTGGAACATTGGTAAAGAAAACCCAAGTCATGGATTCCTATCATTTGTGTTGTGAAATTATTGGCCTTATTTTTGAGGAATTCAAGCTTATTCCAAATGCAAAGAGATATACCACGTGTTTCTCTACACCTAGACCAGTAGCATCTCTAGTGGTTCAGGGTCTTGTTTATGTTGCAGGTAGTATTCCTCCTATGAAACCCATACAAAGCATACCAGTAGGGCTTGGAGTAAGCTCTTTGGCACAACAAGTTTCTCAAATTTCCAAGTTTTCTCAGTACAATAATAATGTGGCTACATCTAAAGTGAGTTCTACTTCGTATATCCAACCTATAGCCACCTTTGTGCCACGTGTGTCAAGAAAAACTGTATCGATAACTTTGACTACACAACCACCAGTCGACGAAATCCTCCCTCCATGACAACATGTATGTTTTTTGTACCTTTAGATAGAGAATGAAAGTTGTTTGTTGAGATATATTTTATGAATATTATCTAGTAGAGAAAAATAACTTATTTTATCGAGATTACATTTTTACTATCTTGAAGAAATAGAATGTTTCCTTTCATATAGTATACTAGTATGTTACATAACATGCATTAAGATACTGATGCTTGATTAAAACTGAAATTTTCCAATTTAAATAATTAAAACATGCATTTTATTTTGAGGAATATTTAATCCATAGTATTCTTGTGTGTGAAGTTTGAAATTACAGAAGGACCAAAAGTTTGCAAATTTAATATGCAAAAAATTACAAAAAGTTTGAAAAATGGCATGATAGTAAAATGTTAAAGAAAATATTCAAGGTGATCATAATTGATATGTTTTTCATACTTTAAAATGAGGATATTATTATGTTTTCAAGATAAACATTTGTCCTTGGTCACATATTATTTCAACTGAGGAGCTACAAGAATCAACACCATATTTGATTTGAACCTAAATAGCCTTATTATCTCCTAGTATTTCCATAATCACAATGGCTAGTAGATGTCTCATGGATTATTTCGCTCATTATATCTATTGGTAAAATCCACAAAATGTATCCCTACATTTGAATCTTGGTAAAAAATCATATGACTATTATCATTTAAATTATCCATATCTCTTGGAGCTCAAAAATCAATTTGCTTTGGATAAGCTTTATAAAAAACTCAAAAACAACCCTATTATAAGTTGAAGGCCCATTATTTCCTCTTGAGTATTGATAAAGTATGATGGAATGAAACTGGGTGAGGACCAGATCCAGGTTTTTCATGTGAGAACCTTGGTCATTAAGATGACGACCTTGGTTTGAAGATATCCACCATACAAACTAGGACCACCCATTTTTATCGTTGCGATATTCCTTTAATCATCAAGACTGACATACTGCAGACCTATAACCCGTGGAGGCACATGGTAGTCATTGCAATGCAATTTATTAGAGTACATCCCATGTCCACAAGTTTTTATATTTAATCTCTGCATCCAATGTGGCCATTTCTTATTATGAGATTTACCACATCTGAAAATGGCATCATTCACATAACTTTGAAGAAGACTACAAAGTTCAAAATATTTCTTTTCACATTTAAAAATTTCCTCACATTTTTTGGTTCCTGAAGCTCAAGCACTTTCATAAAAAAATTATGGAAAGTCAAGCAACAACAAAAATTTTCCACTAGTTTCTTTTCATCTACTGATATTAGCATGAAGTTTTATTAGAGACAGTGTTTGTTTGTTTATTTTGGTTAGAAAAGGGTTTTCTATTGGTTTTATGTTACTTTAAATTTATCATATGTAGCATGTTGACAAATGGAAAAGAATAACATGTGACATTTATCTTACAAAAATTGATATTGAATGAAAGGATACAAAGTTCAACCAAGCTACAATTCACTTTGGTAAAGGTGGACGAACATCTTAAAAAGTTGCCTAAGAATACACCATATATAATGTTTCAACATAAGTAATATATGCATTTTTCTTTCGTAGGTATGTTCTTTTTTATACCCAAGATATCATAGCAAGAAAAACATTGATATTGTATAAATTTTTTGAGGACCTTATTAAGGTCTAATTTTCTTATGTTCTACTTGATTGATACCTTCTTAAATTTCAAGAAGGCTTTGAATATGAATTAATATGTTCCCGAAAGAAATAAAATTTAAATTTTATAGATATAAAAGGTAAAAAAAAATGTCAATTCCTTCATTTGATTGTTAGTTGACTCTGCTATGGGCAGGTTATAGGAAATGTGATTGGAAAAAGGATGGAGAGACAATGTAGATCATGTCTTGGATATGTTTAATTTGTTGTTAGATATCCTCTAGGTACCTAAGCCATCAAATTTGGAAATATTTCTAGTAGGGATTCCTATGGTTTTTAAAGTTGTGATCCTTTCACCTCATGGTTATTTTGGGCAAGAAAATGTTTTAAGAATGTAATACAAGACATCGCTAGAAAGGTAAAGAGATTTTTTATAATTTCAATGTCCATTCCATGATATCGTCTTTTTATTGTTTGATTGTATTTAAACATTTATTTTGTTTTTGTTTTGTCTTTTAACTATGAAATTGAAAATACTAGGTACATGTCCATTTAAAAAACAACCAAAGCTTGAAGATGAGATTAGTATTACATGATATTAATTGAAATCCTTATAACTATTTAGTGTTCAAATATTTTCATGACTATAATAAAATTTATCTTTCATGTTATTATTTGAGTATATTTTGTTTATATACTTGACCAATTTCATGTGTTAGAAAATGAAATTTCGTTGTCGAATAAGACAACAAGGATTAAACATCACACCTCAGATTATTTCTTTTCACAAGTTATCTCAAGCTTGAGCTTTTTAGCATGTAACGTATTAGTTGACATGATTGTTCCTAATATTTCCTTAAAGGTTGAATACTAAGTTACTGAGGTGTTCTTTTCTATGGTGACATTTTCTTTGCTTTATTTATACAAGTCATCTAGACACATATTGGGCACTATCTCTCAGCTGAAGAAAATTTGTTCATGTTTCTTTCTTGTATGAGGAAAAATGGCTTTGACATTGCTGATGTTGAGGTATATTTCGTATAAATTCTTTATAGTATACTTTATTTTATATTCTAGTTTTTATTGTCTTTCATGTCTTAGACTCAACTTGTATCTTCTTTTGTCTTCAGAAAATGAATTCAATATTGATGGTAAGAAGCAGGAATTGAAGAAAGAGGAGAACAATAACACTGGAGTGACAAATGCAAAAAGGGAGAGAGAAGAGAACGGTTCTAGTGATACCCTTAGAGGCAATATCCTACATAAGACACACACATAGAGATTGATGGTGAAGTGTTCAGATTTGGTGAATTCACCTGCATTGCCTTGGAAACATAATGATAATGTTTTTAAGTGATTGAACCATAATTTCAGGTGTAAATTGTAGTCCAACCAATATTAATTTGGAAACTCATATTGAAATACATGAAACTTTCATATAATATAATTTATATGGTTGAAATTATGTATAGTTGCACTTGATATTGTTTAGTATTGTAATTAACATATGCAACTTTGTGTTTTCATATTAAATGAAGATATGCATTGTATGAATTTTTTTAAATTTAGTTGCAAAAGCATACTAATTAATTTATGTTGATTAACAATGAAACCATAAAATCGATCTAAAACTACTAAATTAGTAGTTTGTATTGATTAATGATGACATAAATAAAATGAACATACGACTAAATTAGTCATTTATAATGATTATTAATGAAAGTAATCAAATGATTATGAACCAGTAAATTAGGAATTTATATAATGAATATGAAACTACCAATATATATATATATATATATGTTATAGCATCATTTTTCACCCTCATGTGATTCATGATTGTCTCTATGGCCTTGGGCACCCATTCCCACAGAATTGAATAAAATTCATAAAAAACAGTGTTAAGAATCCCATACGCGGGTATGCCCAAACTTTTCCGCATGTATATGCGAGTCCACATGTACTTTTCCAGGTATGCAATTAAAATCATTAAATATATATATAAAAATTCCCTATTTTCGGGCTGGGTTGATGGTTACTCCAGTAGTTCAACCACCCCAGCATGTGGCCAACTGTTTTCAACTGATTGAAACTACTTTTAGGGAGTATAAAAGCCCCTCATGTGTATGGCCT
Organism: Pinus albicaulis; assembly: GCA_034641835.2. Taxonomy (NCBI): domain Eukaryota; kingdom Viridiplantae; phylum Streptophyta; class Pinopsida; order Pinales; family Pinaceae; genus Pinus; species Pinus albicaulis. The sequence goes on from JAXQQM020088218.1 coordinate 17,798, forward strand.
AAGGGAGAGAGATATTTTATAGATATTATACTTTGTTGGAATCCCAATTCAAGTCTGAATTCCCGTGCCTCCTGCACTTTCCCAGATTTTTACAGGAAACCCTTGTTTCCTGGAGATGTTCATCAGTTTATATGCCATCTCGAGTGCACAAGTCTTGAAAGTATCTTAGCAAGGCAAGGGCAGGATGGATCCGGACGACGGTCTGTTCGAAGATCGTGGAAGGATTCAGGTGATCTCTCCACTTTTTACTACTATATATGTTGTTTGTAATAAAGAAGAACCATCTTGTTCCTAAAGTCACGTGTTAACATCTACTTGTAGATATGAAAAGGTTATTATTTAAGCATTTATTATTGTTTACATGATGTTTCACATGGTTTTCACTGACATTTAGGGTAATTATATGTTGTACAACTAGATTTCTGTGCACGTTTCTTCTTGGTTTTCAGGTTAAGGAGGAAGAAGGGTTGCTGGGGGTTTGGACCCCATGGGATCTACATCAAACATAGGACTACGGGTGAGCTCTACTATCATTGTTATCTAGTTTTTATCATTTAAGTGTGGTTGTGTGTGAGTCCTTCTGAATAGCATGCCCTGATCTGTGGAGGTTTTGATCCAACAAACCTCTACGGTGTTTATTCCCGAAACAGAACTAGCAACTCCACTGGGGATCGCATTCTTGTGATTCCCCTATTGGGTGGTTTCAGCTGTTTGAAAGGTTTCCAATAGTTTTAACTATTATTTGCAGTCCAGTCAACTTTTTCTCTTCCAGACTGAAGACCTGGTTCCTTATCCAGGCTTGATCTTTTTTATTTTTCATTATTTACCTTTTCATATGCGAGTTTGTCTATACACAGACGCGTATACACGCAGTTTGCTTCAAAGGAAATCGCGTATACACGGGTTTCCTTTAACACAGTCGCGTATGCACGCTTGTTTCAAAACTTTCAAGTAGCATATGCCTGGGTAAATTTTGAAATTTTTTATTTCTTGACTTTTTAGTCTTGTCTTCCTGGGGAGACCTATTCCTGCAGTGTCTTTAGAGTCTCTGGATTGGGTTGATAGTGGTTCTTGGTCTTTTTTCTCTCTTGGTTGAAGACTAGCTTATCTAGAAAATCTTGTTTTTAGTGCTTGCATTTATGGTTCGAGTACCAAGATCTCTTCCTGGGGATTCTTGGTTGTTCTGCTTCATCAGGACATAGAGCTTTTGCTCATATACTCTTTCCTAGCTTTGTGTCTTGCTTTGCACTTCGATTTTTGCCCATTTTTTGGTTGCTTTTCTTGAGTTCAGTTGACTGGGTCTTGTTGCAATTTTTGAAGAGTATTTCTTGGTTCTTTGAAGTTTTTGTTTGCTGCAAGGTTGTACTATTCTTCTAGGCTGAGTTACTGAGTTTCTTGTCTTCTTTTGCTCATATAAATCTTGCTACTAAAGTGGCACTATAAGATTTGGAACTTTTTTGGAGTTGTGCTTGAAATTCAGAGTTGTTTGGCTTGGTAATTAGATAGTGTTCTTTGTCTATTAGAGCTCTTCTTTTTATAAAATTCAAAAGCTCAAAAAACATTTTGTTTTGTCATTTGCTTTTGTTTTGAATTTTTGTTTTCATTTTGTTGCATCTGTTGAAGCTTTGTTGAGATTTCTTGCCTTTGGTTTTTGACTTGATTTTGGAAAGGAATTGTCATTGGTTTCTTCCCCTTGTTTTCAAGCATATTTTGGTGTCTTTATACTGAGAGTTTCTGATTTTTGGAACTAGCTTTGTGGACAATCAAAAAGTGATAAAACTGAAGGATCTTTGGGAAATTTCTCTCTGCTTTAGTAGATTTTTCATCTTAGAATTTGCATGCTCTTAGTTATTTGCATTAGGTGCACTTAAGCGTTTAGTATTTTTCATAGTTTTTGCGAGTGTGAAGTTTATTATCTGAAAAGAAAAAAAAATATATATAATTTCGTAGAACTCGTGTAGAAATTTCTTTTCATCGAAAGGAAATTACTGCATTTGCATGTAGTTTGGTTTTCATTAATTTCTTTTCTGCGTCACAAAAAAACGCGAGTTTCATTTCCGTATCCCTTTGACTTAATATAACAGCCAATTAAAATAAGAGCTATAATTTAAAAACAACTAGCAAGTTTTTTATTAAGTGTCATACACCAACTAGCTAGGTTGTAGGGCCTTGGATTAGGTGAGTGGAGAGTTAACTCTCCAAGGCCACTCAAAAAAAAACATAGAAGTTTATTAATTGAGCGAAATCCAACTCCATTAGGTGGACCGGGAAAGCTCTCCTCCAGAGAGTCAAGCGCGAGGGGAAGTGAAGGCCGAGAAGAGAGATACCCCCTCTCTGATTTGTTGGATCTGACCTCAAGACCGTTCTGCCTGGCTTCTGACACGGATTGGTGCCCATAGTTTCCATTCCTAGGTTCCACATAGGTGACTGTGGGGGGGAATACCCGTGGTACCTGAGGCAGACGTCGTATCACTTCCAGCAGTACTTCTTGGGGGGTTCCCTTGCGAAGCTTAGGTACTTTTGCCGGCAAAGGCTATTGTTAGGAGGTCGGCGTAATTTTTTTTGTTACCTTCGCTAGAAGGCCTGGGATGTAATTATCCTAGACTACTTTCGAGAGGTCCTTTACTTCGCTTTCTTGTATTTTGGTGTCCGGTTCTAATCACCCGGAGCGGAAATACCTGAAGGCTATTTTCTTCATTGTATCTCAGGGATTTTTTGTAGTGAGTGCTCTTTGCTCCTAGCTTGCCTAGCTTTATAATTTTTTGAGTCTAATTAAAATTTGTTAAAGTGGCTGATCAAGAACCTCGTCGATCGAGGAGAATCCAGGGGTTATCCCCCGAGAGTCCAGAGCCTTCTTCAAGAAGGCGTAGGAGTAATTTAGCAGGTGAATATCACCCTATGGTATATGACGCAGGGGAGAGATCCTCCACAAGGGATTGAAGGTTTTGTAATTGGCTCCAGTGTTGGTTCCGAGAGAAGCGTTCCGCTCACCTCGAGAGTATTATTTCCGCAGGAAGAAGAAGTACAAGTAGAGGAAGTACCTCAACCCTCTATGTCACTTCCATCTCCTCTTCCTCCTGATTATCTATTTGTTGTTCAATAAATCGGGCCTGAGTCTGCAAGACCAGAAGATCCTCCATATTATTCATACCTTTCGATGGCCACGACTGGGAACGCGGCTTCTGCTGTGAGTGCTGCAGGCATTCAGACTCTTGCTTCTGTAGAAGGAGGAGGCACTATTTCTATATCTTTGATTGCTTCTAGTACTGCTGTGTTTGGCTCTGGTTTCACCCAAGCACATGCTTCTCAATATGGTCCCTTTTGTTTTGGAATGCCCACTAGTGGGATTCCTTCATTTTCCTTTTCCGTTGCTGCAGCTGGATCTACACCCATGTCTTCCATGGCTAGTGGATCAGCTTCTTTTCAAGGGATCCCCTTCGAAACTGGGTACATTCCTAGTTCTAATCCTTCTTTAGGGTCCTTTCCATCTAATTCTCAGACTCAGAGTTTCAACCCTTGGTCTGGAGGTCAGAATTTGACTACTTTTACAGGTTGGAACCTTGTATTCACTACAACGGGGGCAGGGAATCATTTTTACGCTAGTCACCAAGGGAATGCTTTTTTCCCTTCGTCGATTGCTTATCATACTTTTCCCCCTCTTTCTAATGCCTGGAACCCCTATCAGGGGCTTTCCTCTTCATTCAATACTTCAGGAGGGGGAACTGGTCCGGTCTTTGGTAACTTTGTGTTGGGAGGAGGTTCTTCTCCTGTTTCTACAAGTTCTTTCTGGAAACCTGGTGCCTTATCAAATCCAGGGTATTCTTTTCAGAATGTAGGGAATTCATCCCATCAAGGATGGAATCCTCAGGCTCCGCCTCGTTTACCTTTTCTGGCAACGTTAAACTTGCCAGATCTATCAAAATTGACAAATGATACGATCTGGTACAGTCCGGGGTGGCCTTCGGTTCCGACCAAAATTCCTTCAGACATTCCAAAGTTTGAAGGCAAGAATGGAGAAGATACGGCTGATAACATCACCACCTTCCATTTATGGTGCTCTTCTAACTCCCTGATCGATGATTCGATTAGGTTGAGATTGTTTCAACGCACCTTAACTGGAAACGCTGCCAACTGGTATATTGAGTTAAATGGGGGCAGTTTTGCTACATTTGGAGAGCTGGATGTTACATTTCTAAATCATTTCCAGTTGCCCGTCTGTTATGACGCTGGGACTGAACTCCTAGCTAATTTTGAGCAGGATGATGCAACCCACATTTCTGACCATATTCAGGAATGGCGGAGAAGGAAGAGGCTTATTAAAGCTCATATTCTGGGAGAATTCCTTTTGGAATGGTTTTTGAAATCTCTGCAATTAGATATTTCTAAAGATGTATCCCTGTCTGGGGTATTTTCTGAGGAACAGGCTATTTTTAGGGCCCAACAGCTGGAACTGATATATTCTCAGTCTGGAGTCCTTCATAAATATTTGCCCAATGCTCCTCACTCCAAATTAGATTTATCCAAGACTAAGCATGGTCCTCATGGTGATGGACTTATTGGGTCGATCAATAGTGGTGCAGCTAACCTGCTTACTCAATTGCAGCAGTTATCTATACAATCTGCTTCTTCTGGTCAAGCTGTGCCTGCTGATTCATCGCCTTCCCAATCTTTGTCGGTAAATGCTGTCCAAACTTTCGATCCCAAAGGAAATCAACAATCTGAAGGGAAGAAGAAGGGACGGAATAATAATAAAAAGGGAAAGAATGGGAAGGGTAATGAAAATAAAACCAATGAGCATGTTGGTGAGGGTCCAAAGGATAAAAAGAAAGTGAAGTTTCCATGCAATTTATGTACTGGAGACCATCTTACTCACCTTTTCCCTCAAATTCAGGATGCGCAGCGCTTGTTAGCTCAGCAGGGTTCTTCCAGTTCCCAGGCTGTGTTGACAAACCCTTTTCCCCAAGGGCAACAACTAGTTGTTGGCGTGAATCAAAATACTGGGGCTTCCTCTGGGGGCACCCAGGAAGGGGAAATTCCATCAGACATATATATGATGAGTGCTCACGTGGATGTCGCTACGAGATCCCGTGATTATAGTGAAGAAGAGTCTTCGAAAGCTAAGGGTGCTCCTGATGCTATTGAGCCGCTTCATATTACAAGGCCTACTGTTGAGCCTATACCTCGGATGCCAAAAGAATATACTAAGCATACGATGATTAATCCAAATTCTAATCTTGCCTAGAACTACTCTATTGTGGAAGATCTGGCGCAGAGTCCTTGTGCCATGTAGGCTCTTGAGGTGCTCTAGTGTTGTCCGGCTCAGCGTAGTGCTCTGCTCACTGCTCTTGGGGCTATCGATCCAAAGAACTCTCTTATGATTACTTTCGATATGACTAATTTTAAAAAGAGACTCCCCCATCATATGGATTTTCATATTAAATCATCGTACCAGAAATGCAATATTTTTCAGACAGTCATTGATGAGGGTGCTTCCACATGTGTGATGTCTCTCACATGCTGGAAGGGAATTGGATCTCCTATAGCTGTTCCATCTGCTACTCTTCTGACTGCGTTTGATGGTCATTCTCATAGACCGCATGGTATTGTCCCAGCTTTGCCCATCTGTGTTGGGGGAAAAACTGTAAATATAGAGGTTGAGATAGTTGATGCAAGCTTGGACTACAACCTTCTATTGGGGAGAAACTGGATTTATGAGATGGATGCCATTGCATCTTCATTGTTTCAGATTATTTGTTTCCCTCACCAAGGGAGGATTGATACAGTGGACCAATTGGACTGTCCTCCTATAGACCTGAATGCATCTACTGACTCAACTATTCCAAAGTTGGATAATACTAAGGCGCCTGTTGAGAATTTAGGGGTTGGAATGTATTCTTCCTTGATGGGTACTTTTGATATTCCACCTCCTACGGTTCATATAAATGCATTTTCATCCTCTAGGGCTCCTCTTCGAAGAGATTTCTTCAAAACTCATTATTTTTCAGACCCTTGGACCTTACCTTCCCTTACCGCCACATTAGCGGGTGCTCAAGTGGGTGGAATGGCATTTCCAATGTTTGCAACTGAGATTGCTTATCAGTCTATTGTTGACTATGCGGAGTCCATCCCGGCTCCTCTTTCATCAGAAGAGTTGGATGGAGATGTGGCTCCAGCTTGGACACTTAGTTCTTCTTCTGCCCAGGATTGCCTTGATACCACTCTTCCATCTGAAGAGGCCATCCTGGAAGCTATGAATGGTATAGATAGACCGTGGGATGATTTGCTTCATCGGTCTTACTTTTTACCTAATTTGAGTGAAGTTGAAACGAGTTTTCCAAGTCCTCCGTCTCCTGGTCCTGTTCGCCCAGTTCTGAACCCTTTAGCACCAACACAGGTATATGCTGAAGGGAACATGGCTGTGATTTCTCCGACTATCCCGGTGAACATCTCCAAGGATCCTAATGTTATTGAGAATGTCTTCATCGAAGCTGAATGTTCCCCTGAAGAGAGTCATATTTACACCGATCTCTTTAAAGATTATATGGATGTATTCGCTTGGTCTTATGAGGAAATTCCTGGTATAGATCCATCTATTTTCCAGCATGAGATCAAGAATTTTGAAAACGCTAAGCTGGTGAGGCAAAAACTTCATACGGTCAATCCTAGGAAGGTTGCAGCTATCAAAGCCGAGGTGGAGAAGCTGCTCAAGGTGGGATTCATTTTCCCTGTTCCTGTGACTAAATGGGTTTCAAACCCTGTTCCAGTAGATAAAAAACAAGGAACAATTCGAGTTTGCATTGATTTCAAAAACCTTAATAAAGCATGTCCTAAAGATAATTACCCCACACCATTTATAGATCAGATCATTGATGAGTGTGCCGGTAATGAGATTTTCTCCTTCATGGACGGTTTCTCCAGATATAATCAGATTACTATCCATCCTGAAGATCAACATAAGACTGCCTTTATTTGTCCCTGGGGTAGTTTTTCTTACAAGAAGATGCCTTTTGGTCTTAAAAATGCCGGGGCTATGTTTCAGCGGGCCATGTCATATGCCTTCCATGACATCAAACAGATTATCGAGGCATATTTGGATGATTTAGCTACTCATTCTCGAAAGAGGATGGATCATCTTGCTCACCTCCGTAAAATATTTGAACGATGTCGTTTCTACAAGATTAGGTTGAATCCGAACAAGTGCGTTTTCGCAGTTACATCCGGTCAGTTATTGGGATTCATTATGTCTAGGGAAGGGATTAGGGTAGATCCCTTCAAGGTTGAGGCAATACGTCGGTTGCCTCCCCCGTCCTCTATTTGTCAAATTCAAAGTCTACAAGGAAAGGCTAATTTTCTTCAGATATTTATCGTAAATTATGCTAAAGTTACCAAGGGATTTATGAGATTGTTGAAGAAGGGAGTTCCATTTCTTTGGGATGACTTCGCTCAAAGCTCATTTGATGCTTTGAAAAAAGCATTGACCTCTGCTCCTTTATTGAGTCCACCTAATTATAGCAGGGATTTCATTTTGTATCTTGCAGCAGCAGAATCTACTATTGGTATGGTTCTGGTTCAGGAATATGATGCTCTTGCAGAGCATGTTATATACTATCTTAGTCGAGGATTGGTAGGACCTAAACTCCAGTATACTCCGATAGAAAAGTTAGCTTTAGCAGCTATTCATGCTGTGCAGCGACTCCGGAATTATATTCTTCTACGAAAAACTTATGTTTTGGCAGCAGCCAATCCATTTTAGTTTTTCCTCAGTAGGTGAGTGATTGGGGGCAAATACAATAGATGGATTGTGATTTTGCAGGAATTTGATCTTGAGTTTATGTCTTCCAAGTCCAAGAAATCATTGGTTTTCACGGAATTGATCTCCGAGTTGCCCTGTGGGGAAGAGATACTCTATGATGAATCCTTCCCGGATGAACAATTGTTTCTTATCTCTCCACAGGATCCTTGGTATGGAGATATCATTGTGTATCTTCAGACTCCGAAGTTTCCCTCTACTTTTTCAAAAGATGAGCGTCGTAAGTTGCGTCACTTGGCTAAGAATTACTTGATTATTGGTGATGCTTTATACAGTCGAGGGGTTGATTCAATCCTGAGACATTGCTTAACTCTCGAAGAAGCTGAGGCTGTGCTGAATGGTTGCCACAGTGGAGCTTGTGGTGGTCATTTATCTGGGCTTGCTATAGCCCAAGAGATCTTGCGTGCTGGGTACTTTTGGCCTTCGATTATCAAAGATTGTATGGAGTCGGTCAAAAAATGTCATCGGTGTCAAGTTTATACTCAAAAAATGTGCGCTCATCCAGCTCCGGTTTTTCCAATCATTACTGTTGGTCCCTTTACAAAGTGGGGTATTGATTATACTACTTGTAACCCGCCTTCGGCTAAAGGTCACAAGTACATTATTGTAGCAGTAGACTACTTTACGAAGTGGGTCCAGGCTATGCCTACTTTTGGGAATGATGGTGAGACTGTAGCTCTTTTTCTTTTCAACCAGGTTATTGCTCATTTTGGTATTCCTAGAGAGATTGTTACTGATCATGGAAGTCATTTTTAGAATAGCATGATGGCTGAGTTGGCTCTAAAATTAGGTTTCTGGCAGGAGCATTCATCTCCGTATTATCCTCAAGCCAATGGGCAAGTGGAAGCCGTGAATAAATCCTTGAAGACAATTCTTCAAAGGACAATCGATAAAGCTCGATCCAACTGGAATATTATGCTAAATCCTACACTTTGGGCATACATGACATTAGTGAAAACTGCAACTGGCTTTACTCCGTTTCAGCTAGTTCACGGGTTGGAATCCGTATCTCCCATTGAATGTGAGATTCCTTCTCTTAAGTTAGCTATTGAACTTCTTCCTGAGACTTCTTGTCTTGAAGAACTTCTCCTTCATCTAGAACATCTCGATGAGCAGCGTCGGGATGCCACCACGATGAATGAAGCGCATAAAAACCGAGTTAAAGTTCAGTACGATAAAGTGGTCAAACCTAGGGTTTTTTCGGAAGGTGACCTTTTTTTGGTCTATTCCCAAGAAAAGGATGCCCTGGGGGCAGGAAAGTTTAAGTCTATGTGGTATGGCCCCTTCATTGTTAAAAAAGTCCTTAAAAAAGGAGCATATACCTTGTTTGATTTTGAAGGAAATGAGTTTCCGGAGCCCAGAAATGGGCTCTATTTGAAAAAGTATTATGCCTAGGCTTTGGCCTGACATTTTTCTTTTGTATATGGTAGTTTTTCTTTGTACATATCTGGTTGTTTTTCGATCTTTGATGGGATGGTGATGTTTTTTATCTGCTTTGGCAGGTTGTGTCGGATGTCATGAGTCATTTTGGTTTCGCCGATGGTGCTAGTAGACACACCTGGAACTTGGCTTCCGCGGCTTGGGTACTTCATTATCCATCCGATCAGTTGTTAGTATTAAGAGGAGTCTGCATTGGTCCTGCTTCCAATAATATACCAGAATACATTGCAGTTATTTATCTACTCTCGGACGCAATATCTTTGGGTGTTGATTCGTGGGTAGTTTTCTTGGATTCTCAGCTGGTGGTGTTGCAGTTGAACAATACTTATCGGGTTCGAGAACCATTTTTACTCCGGTTTTTCTTGAGGGTACGTTTGTTACAAATATCATTACAATTTTTAAATTTCATTCATATTCCTTGAGCTGACAATTGGATGGCAGACTCATTAGCTAATCAAGCAATTGATTGGCATATTAATCATTCCATACAATAAAATGTAGTCATCAAAAGAATCATACATTTTTATACATTTTTCACATCACATCAAATAATAGTTGTATATATATCATCAGAATGTTCAAAAACCTATACAAAATTTGAATCCATAAGTCATACAAAAAATTGGACTTATGCCCGATCATGTTCAGTCTCAAAAAATATACATTTATATGATATATCATATCTATCTATTACTGTGGTCCCTGCCCAGAAGTTGTGTTCCTATAGAACACGATCGCGGTGGCAACTCGTCGGAATAACCGTACCCAATCACGAGGTACTCCTACCACCCGTCTCTGGATGGCTTCAGGCAGATCTTCCACTGCAGCCATAGGTACTTGGTGGGTTAACCCCTCCAAGTTCCTCTGTATAGCCTGGAGGGTCCTGTCTGGATCTACTATATCCGCCTCACCTCTGCGACGCTTATGTCGTGGGTAACCCTCAGCTCGAACTGGCCCAATATCCGTATCATGATCATTATAAATTTGTAAGTCATCTTGAATCCAATCACAAACATGTTTTTTTTCCACAGTTTTTCATACATATTGAAAAAATCCAAAAAATTATATAAGTCAAAAAATTGCAAACTTACCAACTATACCCCATGTCGTGCCTGGTGGAAGGACAAGGTCTGGATCGCCTCGGAAGTCCATCCCGGCATAGGGATAGTCTTCCACAGTGATGACTTGTTCTCCCCACCAAAATAAGAACTCATCATCCCAAGTGGTTCAGGGAACTTCACTTCCCCCCAATCTCTTCATCAAGTCAGCCCATCGGGCAATTCTTGGATCTCTCGGGCTACTGATAGAAGAGATCACTTTGGTTCTCAGCCCAGGAATCTTCTCGAAGAAGAATGTCATAAAGATTGTACCATATCCAAAATGTTTTTTCTTTACTTTTCGGATAGAAGTCAATTGTTGCTTCATGTTCATCAGTAGAGCTGTGCACCAATCATATAAATGAGTTAAGCATTCCACTGCTATACTCATTTGAGTCCTGGATGCCTGGTGTAGGGAAGCAGATCTTACCACCCTGCCAATGGTAAAAAGGAGGATTTTTACGTGCAAGTCTCTTAAATCTTTGATAGAAATTTGAGTTCCAACTTTCTTGGAACCCTCTACGTAGTAGACGTGGACGTAATCTTCCACGGTTAGCCCTCCCAAAGGCTTACCATGCAAGTCTACTGGCTCCCCCCTCCAGGAGAGCCCAGTAATAAAATAGATATCTTCCACCTCGATGCGTATGGGCATTTGATCTATTATGAAGCAGTCTTCTTTCGGTTCCCAATAGTTCACAAGCATTTCGAGCAACCGGACATTACTCTTCATATTTGGAATTTTGAAAAACTTGAGCAATCCACAATTTCGAAGAATATTTAGTGATACTTGGTCCTGCATGGCTTCATTGTCAATGGCACTGTGTTCATGCTCTCTCCAAGATATAGTCATCCTGCAAAAATTCAATAATTTGTTCATTAGCTGCGCATTTTTTCATTTTGGGTTGCGCATACGCGACTTTCTTTATGCACAGTCGCGTATATACATGACTTGGTCATTATAAACCCATGTATGCGCAAACCGTGATTTTAAACAAATGCTTCTACGGTGAAAATTCCTAATTTTTAACTTATGAATGGACAAAATAAATAACAAGGATGAATTAAGAGCTTACCTAACAAATTCGGTGAAGTTTGACGGTCGATTGCTCCTATTTTGACGAAAGAGGCTTTTTCTCGAGAGCACTTTTTCCAAATCAACAATGTAACAATGAACCAAATATGAGGTAACTTGTGTATTTATGCCCAAAATTGAAATTTTTTTGCAAAAATTTGTTATTCTTATTTTTTCAATCTATCTTAAGCTGCATAACCCGGATGCTTGGAAGTGCCCAGATTGGTATATTTTCAGGTACATTTTTATGAACTCGAGATTTTTTCTAGTTTTTGATCCATGACTGCTGACCTATCATGGTAGGTATATGATCTTCACTGGCATATAGGTTAGGGAATCCACTTTCCATTGCATTTTTCATACTAGCCTCCATTCTGATCACTTGCCATAGGGTTGATCCCATCAGGTCATGATTATTACACCCATTTCACTCGCCGATTATTTAATCATGACTTGGTGGTAGAGCCTTCCTTTACATGGGCTTCCTAGTTAGTTCCTCGCTCTCACTTGTTGCCCATGCTGCGTTTTATGTAGGCTCAAGAGTCCTCTTTAGTCCCGCCATGACTTATGTGTTGAAGCTTCATTATTCTTCTTCTCCACTATCATTTTTTTGGCTATTACCCTAGAGGCTCCCTGGTGTTGTTGAGTTGTATTACTGCATTGCATATTGGCTACTTGTTTATCCTGGCCTTTAGCCGGCTTCATTTGGACTCAATGTTTAAGCTAACTTTTGACCTTGCCTATCTGTACAAGTTAACCATTGCATGCACTTGGCTATCGCAACTTGACACCCTTTTACCCATGGATGGAACATTCCTCTGAGTATCGCTTACCAGTTTCCACCACCTTGCATTGAGCATAGGATTGTTCCAATCCCAGGAACTAGTGCATCTGTTTTTTGATACTCGTTCTATCCATTGTACCATAGCATTATTTTATTCTCTTTTCAGGCTTATTATATGAAAAATAAAAAAAAATCAAATATAACAAAAAGAGCGGGAACGGGATGTAACTTCGTAATTTGATGGCAGTACAGTGTCAGTTTGTCGCCCTTGAACAAAGCATATACACTTATATCTTTCCTCCATTTGGGATGGTTTTAGTTTTCAACCTAGGTTCAGCCTTTGCCTTGTTTCACTGGTCAGTCCTCCCCCGGTTGGTTATCTCTTCCAATCATATGGAGAGTTTGTTTTTGCCTCCTGCATAACAGACTTATACAGTGCCACTTTTTACTTCTATGGTCATCACAAGTCATGCTTTTGTTCAAGGGAATTCTAACCAGAGTCAGCCATTCTACAGTGTCTCTTGACTCATTATTCAGTCGGCCTTCCCGGTCTTGTCAGTATCTTGTTCTATCACATCAGATGTTTTTGGTCTTCTACTCGTGCTGGTTTGAGAAGGTCTCCATTGACTTCTCGCTGGCAGGTTTGTCTCTTATCGACTACGACACATTGCTCTGAGAGAAAACCTAGAGCCGCACCCTGGCCTTATTTCCATCATTGATAGGTGACCTTGTGCTCAGCATTTTATCATCATTATGGGTCTTTGACTGAGTGGTTTTCCCTTTGTTCGACGTCAGCAGACATTATCACACTTGGGATTCGTGCAATACCTTGATTTCCAATTGACCCTATTGGTGGATATCTCACCTCCGTGTCAGCTTTCATTATTGGTTGGTTCAGAGGGTTTCTTCTGTGTGCTAGCTTCATCTTGTGCATGTCGGAAACGTACTTCGGTTTGGTTTCGTCACTCTACTTCATCCGATTCCTTCCAAATCTTGGTCTGCGGGTTACACTCGTGCTGGACTGATGTGAGATGCCTTAATGCCTTCCTTCCAACATATATTTTCCCATCGACTCTGACTCATTACTTTGGGAATAAGGTCTAGAGTCTTTTTGTCAGTACCTTAGGGTTTTCATTTATCAGTGGCAGACTCTTCGCTATCGACAGTGGGGATTCATCATTTCCTCTTGATTGGTATATTCTTTCAAGTGTTCGACTTCAACTCATTCATTCGCACTTGTTAGATTGTACTAGGGCACCTTGACACTCATTTTCACTATTGGTGGGTTGTCTCGCATTGGTTAACAATATACATTATTGACTGGTAATCCGACGATTTCTCACATGGTCGACTTCAGCTCATTTATTCCCATTGTGTAGAATTGTGCCATAGTGATTGGTGAAGACCTCGGGTTGCATCGGCATTTCTCGGTTCACTTTTGACAGTCCATTCAGTTTCTGTCAGTGATGCTGTTCACCCTTATATGTTGCAGTGTCAGTACAGCATCATCATATATGTTGGATCCCGAGTTGCATGATTGTACCATTTATTCCACCTTTTATGATTTGGTACTTGGAGATTCAGTTACTTATATGATCAGACATCCATTTCTAGCATCATTGATCAGCTTTCTATATGTGATACTTAGACATTGATTCTGACTTGTATTTTCGGGTCATGTTCAGATGATTGATTGTGTACTTTTAGTTCAACTATACTTCTATACATTTTGGATCTATTCTGTATGTTCGATATGATGTATTTTTGACTGAGCATGGGTATGCCCGCCTCAGCATGAGTTGACTCTCTGTTTTCTTTCATTGGTTTTTGGCAGGCTGAAATATGGTGAAGTCCTCTCTTGTCCTTGCGAAGTTCTTTCTATGTGCATAATACATTTTGGCCATCATGTACCCCTTCTGACCTCATATATTAGGGGGCATCTGTTATAGCATCATTTTTCACCCTCATGTGATTCATGATTGCCTCTATGGCCTTGGGCACCCATTCCCACAGACTTGAATAAAATTCATATAAAACAGTGTTAAGAATCCCATACACGGGTATGCCCAGACTTTTCCGCGTGTATACACAAGTCCACATGTACTTTTCCGCGTATGCCATTAAAATCATTAAAAAATATATAAAAATTCCCTATTTTCGGGCTGGGTTGATGGTTACTCCAGTAGTTCAACCACCCCAGCATGTGGCCAACTGTTTCCAACTGATTGAAACTACTTTTAGGGAGTATAAAAGCCCCTCATGTGTATGGCCTAAGGGAGAGAGATATTTTATAGATATTATACTCTGTTGGAATCCCAGTTCAAGTCTGAATTCCCGTGCCTCCTGCACTTTCCCATATTTTTACAGGAAACCCTTGTTTCTTGGAGATGTTCATCAGTTTATATGCCATCTCGAGTGCACAAGTCTTGAAAGTATCTTAGCAAGGCAAGGGAAGGATGGATCCGGACGACGGTCTGTTCGAAGATCGTGGAAGGATTCAGGTGATCTCTCCACTTTTTACTACTATACATGCTGTTCGTAATAAAGAAGAACCATCTTGTTCCTAAAGTCACGTGTTAACATCTACTTGTATATATGAAAAGGTTATTATTTAAGCATTTATTATTGTTTACATGATGTTTCACATGGTTTTCACTGACATTTAGGGTAATTATATGTTGTACAACTAGATTTCTGTGCACGTTTTTTCTTGGTTTTCAGGTTAAGGAGGAAGAAGGGTTGCTGGGGGTTTGGACCCCATGGGATCTACATCAAACATAGGACTATGGGTGAGTTCTACTATCGTTGTTATCTAGTTTTTATCATTTAAGTGTGGTTGTGTGTGAGTCCTTCTGAATAGCATACCCTGATCTGTGGTGTGTGTGTGTGTGTGTGTGTGTGTGTGTGTGTGT
>JAXQQM020065556.1:0-62900 GCA_034641835.2 Pinus albicaulis
TTAAAGGGACTCCTAATTCCTACTCCGTTATAATATTTTTGAGACATGTCAGTTAAACTATAACACTATGACAGAGGAACAGGAAGCACACCTTTCAGATCATGAACTTGATTGTATAGTTGTCGATTTTCCTCTAGAACTTTGTGGTAGCCTGTTGCAGCCTGCGCTAGTCCATACATATGCTTTCCTGTGCATAAAAGAAATACAGTCAAAATTGAAGAATGTAGAAAAACGTGGTTCAAATAATAACAACTGTTTGTGCAAAGCTCACCAAGATTCTACAATTGTTTATTCCATTCCATTTGCATCGACTGAACACCTTCCTTCGTGTTGTGTAGCATCGATTTCAGTTCTTGCTGATTTTATGGAAAAATCAGAACAATCTCTATGTTTGAATCACAATGTCACACACTCTTGTAAGATTTAAATACTTACGCCAATTCCCCTTTGTTGGAGATCAAAACGTGTTCGCAGATTTGGAACAGTTTTTTCATCCTCATCTGCATCACTTGACCTATTATAGAAGCAGTCCTCATGCTGTCCTCGTCTAACACCATAAATTTCCTCTTTTCCCTCATCTTCGCTGACATCAACCTTTAGATTGAAGTTTCAGTCTCGGATGTTAATTAAAAATAGACATCTATTACAAGTATTTAGTGATGAACAAAACAATATTGCAGCTCAAGCTCAACTCTATATTTATCAAAGTCCATTTCAGTAAACATTTGTAGTCAGATCCATTTCAGGCATTGAATTTTAGCTTTTCTGTAGCATAAGTGTTAACATTTTATGTATTCGTAGATAATT
Organism: Pinus albicaulis; assembly: GCA_034641835.2. NCBI lineage: Eukaryota > Viridiplantae > Streptophyta > Pinopsida > Pinales > Pinaceae > Pinus > Pinus albicaulis. Next base: position 808 of record JAXQQM020065556.1, read on the forward strand.
ATATCCTAGCAACTTGAAACTAAATTAACTTTTACATATGATGTAGTAAGGATTCTGAGCAAACCTTGGGCTCTCTTGAAGTTGTTGTTAATGCTGCCAAATTTTTTGACTTTGGGAAAGACTTTCCATCCCCATTAACAACAAGGTCCTGTACTACCTTCTTCAATTGCAAGCCACAATAACACAGCAGATGAGAATTCACTTATTAAGTTATTTTTCATCTATTTCTATGCATTTCCAAAGAGCCTCTCTTGTTAACTTTTCACATAGAGAAAAATAATTGATGTGAAAGCATGATATTGTCGATTTAGTAATAAGAACCACCTGCTCTATGCTAGAATTCAACTAGTTCCATCTTCACAGAAGCTTTTGCCTCTAAAAATCCTATACCTGATTAGCGAATATGGTCATTAGAATAACCCGGGCCTTTAACCCCTTGACTCCTATGGTCTAGGTTAGGTAATTTTTTAAATCATGTTAAATCACTCATCAAATGAATTAGGTTCTTTTCTGTTTTTTATATGCAGACAATCTTCCAATTTAACCAAGCATTTCAGGTGTGCTCAGTATTTCCTTTTTCCAACTGAAAAATATATAATAATGAGCCAGCACAGGACAAAGTTAGGTTGTAAAATGAAAGATTCCCAGAGCAACACCGTAAAATGTAAGAAAGGTATAATGATGAGTCAAAACAGGATAAGGTTACGTTATAAAATGCAAGAATCCTTGAGTTACACTACAAAAACTTGTCACTAGTCTGTTACAACACCCTCCAAAACTGAGGTGTAATCATAGAACCCAGAAGCATACAAGCTAAACATGTAAAATTATCATTTGAGAAAATCAGATTTCCCTGATCAGTTAAAAAGATAAGACATGCTGAAACAATTGTAGGTGCTTGCTATAATTCATGACATTGTTGACCATCTTGTCTTATAGCATACAAGAACAGTCAGGGTCTTCTTGTCAAGTTTGCTAGGCTGTTGGGCAGTTGGTGCTGAACTTAGGATCTTGAAAATTACAAAATTTTGGTTTGACATTAACAGATTTTGATGTTAACAGATTTTGATATGAATATTTTTAGAGTAAAATGTAACTGCAGATGAACTTTTCATTTTCCTCTTCTGGGATATTGGTGTGTTCTCTATATGGATTACTTCATAGAGTGTATTTGTATAGCAATTTATTGAAGGTGGTTGTATGACATCTTTTAAAGTTGTTAGAAGACAGTTTTGGACCAGCTTTAAAACAGTCTTGTGTCAGCAATTGAAAGTTTTTTTAAAAAAACCTTTAAATACCCCTTTCTAGCACATTGAAAACCTTTTGATGATGGATTTAGAGCAGGTTTGAATATTTAGTTTCCACAGTTATTTGAATCATTTGAAGAGCTAGAATGGTAACAAGAACTTCATTGTAATTGATGGCAGCGTGGCAGAGCTTATTAGGCCTAGCCTTTATGGAGCTTACCAAGTTAGTACATAAATTTGACTTGGGGCAAACCCAAATTTTTTTGATGATGCATGATTGAAGGGATGATCATTTCCAAATGAATATAGAAGGGATAATTTGTCCTACTTTTGTAGTCTCCTTGTTGACAGGAAATATTACTGGTATTGAGATTCCTAGATACTAAATAGACCATTCTTTCTCATGACAGGCACACAGTCTGAAAGTTGTGATATGAATCATAAAATGATTTTGAGATTTTGAGATGTTTCTAATTGATATTATTCTTGATACACAACACATTGAGCTAATTTATCCACCTGCCCCAAAGGCAAAAATTCAAACTTTTGATGTTGTTGGGCCTGTCTGCGAGTCTGCAGACTTTTTAGGAAAGGACATGGAACTTCCAACTCCAGAAATGGTGGTTAGTTATAGGACAATAATTATCACACCTAATATACTTGCATGATGAGAAGGAATTGATTTTCCAATATGATATTTAATTGTTTCTAGAATTATTTTGTGATGCTTCTTTGAAGGTATACACTTGTGGCTTAACTTTGAGTGGCCATCCTCTTTCAGTGGGCAGGAATGGTGGTCCATGACGCGGGAGTTTACTGCATGAGTATGGCATCAACTTACAACTTAAGAATGAGGCCAGCAGAATACTGGGTAAGTTGAGTTGTGAATGCATATTTTTGTTTCTAGATTGGAGTGAATGCTATATTTTTAAATCTTGACAATGCTGATTTTGATGATTGAGAGAATGCTAGACAAATTCAAGATGATGGATCAGTTAAAAAGATAAGACATGCTGAAACAATTGTAGGTGCTTGCTATAACTCATGACATTGTTGACCATCTTGTCTTATAGCGTACAAGAACAGTCAGGGTCTTCTTGTCAAGTTTGCTAGGCTATTGGGTAGTTGGTGCTGAACTTAGGATCTTGAAAATTACAAAATTTTGGTTTGATGTTAACAGATTTTGATATGAATATTTTTTAGAGTAAAATGTAACTGCAAATAAACTTTTCATTTCCCTCGTTTGGGCTATTGGTGTGTTCTCTCTATGGATTACTTCATAGAGTGTTTTTGTATAGAAATTTATTGAAGGTGTTTGTATGACATCTTTTAAAGTTGTTAGAAGGCAATTTTGGACCAGCTTTAAAACAGTCTTGTAGCAGCAATTGAAAGTTTTTTTAAAAAAACCTTTAAATACCCCTTTCTAGCACATTGAAAACCTTTTGATGATGGATTTAGAGCAGGTTTGAATATTTAGTTTCGATAGTTATTTGAATCATTTGAAGAGCTAGAGCAATCTCCTTGGAGCGACTATTGAAGGATCTTCGATACCATCGTTACTATGCCATTATTCTGGGACAATTATATTAGTGTTCCTTTATGTTAGTGTAACTTTCTTTTAAATTTTAACCTCCTATTACATTCTTTGAAAGATATATAGGAACTAAAATTTCCATATATTTCACTTAATTATTGTTTTCCCCACTCCCCGAAGTTACTTTGCACCTCTCGGTGCAAATGCTAGTTACATAGTCATTACAAGGAAGACCTACCTAGTTACACTCTTCAACATTATAACTATATATAATTTTGATGTTTCTAGGTTGGAGATTGTACTATTTTCATTGGAGGATGCTATTATTGATGCTCACAAGGCTTTTGAGCTACTTGGTAGGATTCTCGCAAAATTGGTTGCTAAAGGGATATTATTTATTCAAGATATAACAAGGGAAATCAAGGATGGAGGTACATAGCCAAGAAGCTTATTAGAAACGAGGGGATTTTGAGGTATTTCTCCAGAAGAAAATTTCAAGGTAGTCTGCTCACAATTTTAATGCCTGATCAATTTTGTGGTTTATTTGTGATCTCTCATGTTGACTAGTGAATGGTTGGTTAGTTTTTAGCTCGTGCTCACATTTTTTGGTTCCTGAAGCTCGAGCACTTTATAACAAAAATAGGCAAAGTCAAACAACACAAATGGTCCACTAGCTCTCTTTTCATTTACTAATATTATAATGAAGTTTTATTAGAGGCATTGTTTGTTTGTTTATTTTGGTTAGAAAAGGGTTTTCTCTTGGTTTTATGTGATTTTCAATTTATCGTATGTAGCATGTTGAGAAATGGGAAAGAATAACGTGACATTTATTTTGCAGAAATTGATGTTGAAGGAAAATTTCTTTGACATTGTTGATGTTAAGGTATATGTTGTATAAACTATTTATAGTCTAATTTATATTATATTCTAGTGTTCATTGTTTTTCATTTCTTACAATGCATTGTATTTTCTTTGTTTTCAGAAAATGAAATCAGTATTGATGGTAAGAAGCATGAATTAAAAAAAGAGAAGAACAATAACATTGGAGCGACAAATGCAAAAAGAGAGAGGAGAACTGGTTTGGTGATACCCTTAGAACCAATATCTCGCATAAGACACACATATAAAGACTGATGATCAAGTCTTCAGAGTTGGTGAATTCACCTATAATGCCTTGACAACACAACGATAATGTTTTGAAGTGATGAAACATCATTTCATGTGTAAATTGTAGTCCAACTAATATAAAGTTGGAAACTCATATTGTAATATTTTAACATTTCATGTAATATAATTTATGTGGTTGAAATTATTTATAGTTGCACTTGATGTTGTTTAGTATTGTAATTAAAATATGCGACTTTGTGTTTTCATATTAGATGAACATGCACATTGTATGACATTTTTTAAATCATACAAATTAATTTATGTCGATTAATAATGAACACAAATAAAATGAATATGCGACTAAATTAGTCATTTAGAATGATTATTAATGAAATGCATATAAACTACTAAATTAGTCATTTATATAATGAATAAATGGCTATTGCAAATGATAAATTTGTGACTACAAATGATGACTAAATTTTGCATATATATGACTATTAGTAGCTAATTTACAGTATCTTATAACATGACTAAAATTTAGTCACATTTCTTTGGTCATTAATTGGTTTCAAACAATGACTAAAATTTTCATATATATGACTATTAGTAGCTAATTTACAGTATCTTATAACACGACCAACATGTTGGTCATAGTTCTTCAGTCATTAATTGGTTTTCTTGGGTGATCATATAGTAATATATTTTGTTGTGTATTTGGTCATTAATTGTGACATTTAATGACCAAATCAATGACTAAATGAATGACTAAATCAGTGACCAAATGAATGACTAAATCAGTGACAAAATGAAAGACCAAATGAATGACTAAATTAGTGACCAAATCAATGACCAAATATACAACTAGATAACAAAATTGAGATAACCAATTAATGACTAAGCTAAAAACAACCAAAAGTTGGTCGCGTTATAAGATACTATAAATTGGCTACTATTGGTCACCGATCGAAAAATAGTCGTTTATATGCGAATTTTAGTCGTTTTTTAATGTGCCTCCTTTGGCCTTTCCATGAATTTAAAAATTAAACTTACAAAATGCATAATATCAGGCCTAGTTGCAGTCAAATACATGAGGCTAGCAACTATGCTCTTATACAATCTTGGATCAAAATCCTTGGTGATGTCTTCTTTGCTTAATTTCAATCCCATCACTGTAGGAGTAATTGTTGCCTTGCAATCCTACATGTTAAATATTTCCAAAATTTCTTTCACATATTTTGCTTGAGAAATAAAAATCTTATTTTCATTTTTCTCTACTTCTATTCCTAAGAAGTATCTCAGCAATCCCATATCAATCATCTCAAATTTTTCTTTTATGACTGTCTTAAAATTCTCAATGAGGTAAACATCATTACTTGTAAATATAACATCATTAATATATAAAACAACAATGAGCATCTTACCATCCTTTTCTTTGATGTATAATGTGGATTCTCCTTCACATTCCTCAAACCCATTTTGCAGTAGACAGGCATCTATCCTACTTTACCATGCTCTTGGTGCTTGTTTCAGCCCATACAGAGCTTTCTTTGATTTGCATATTTTGTACTTTTGGCCTTCTTTCTCATAGCCCAGAGGTTGTTCAACATAAACCTCTTCCATCAATACTCCATTCAGGAATGTTGATTTCACATCCATTTGGTAAACTTTCCACTTGTGTTGTGCTGGTATGGACATCACTGCTCTTACTATTTCCATTCTTGCAACTGGTGCAAAAGTTTCCTCATAGTCTCTTCCTTGTTGCTGCTTGTAGCCTTTGATAACAAGTCTGGCCTTATGCCTTTCAATCTTACCTTCAGCATTTCTTTTGGTTTTATAAATCCATTTTACTCCAATTACTTCTTTTCCTTTTGGGAGATCAACTATTCCCCATGTCTTATTTTTCTCTATTTCATTTATCTCTTCATCCATAGCATCTATCCATTTATTATCTTTTACTATTTTTTCAAAATGAATAGGATATTCTATATGAAAATACAATGAAAATAAAGAGTTCATACCTTCTTCTTGCTCATAAATTTCATTCATACTTCTGAATCTGGTTCTCCTTTCACTTGTTGAACTTGTGCTTGTAGAAGCACTCAAATCTACTCCTTGTGATGTGCTTAGAAAAGCACTGTCATCACTTCTCAAGGGTGTTCTCATACCTGCTTGTGGAGTCCCTTGCTGTCCTTGTGTTGGTGGAGGTGGTGCTACTAATGAGGGATGTCTTTCAACCATTTCTTCCTCATCTTCTTCATGAGAGAAACAGGTTTTTACATTCACTATTTTCTCAATGCTTCCATCCCAAACTTATTCTTCAATAAATTGTACATCTCTGCTTATCATAAATTTATTGGTGGATGGGTTATACAATCTGTATGCCTTGGATTCCTCACTGTATCCAACAAATATGCAATTTCCCCCCTTACTGTCCAACTTTTTATTAGCTGATCTAGAATGTGTGCATAAGCAACACAAACAAAAACTCTCATGTGGGTGAAAAACTGTTTTATGCCACTCAATGCTTCTTTAGTAACTCTGTTCATTACACTCTTTATTGGGAATCTATTAAAGATATATGTTGCACAATGTACAACTTAAACCCAATATTCATTTGGCAAAGGCTTTGCCTTCAACATGCTTCTTACCATATCCATGATGGTTCTATTTTTCCTTTCAGCAACTTCATTTTGTTGTGGTGTATACCTTGCTGTAAATTGCTTGTGAATCCCATTTTCTCTGCAAAAACACAAAAATTATTTGCAGATATATTCTCCTCCTCTATCTGTCCTAAGGACTTTAATATGCTGTCCACTTTGATTCTCAACAAGAGCCTTAAAGTGGCATAACTTCTCAAACACTTCACTCTTCAACTTCAAGAAGTATACTCATGTTTTTATTGTGTAATAATCAATAAAGGTCAACATATAATGGGTGCCTGCTAATGATAGTGTTTGCATTGGTCCATACAAATAAGAATGGACTATTTATAAGGGTGCTTTTGCCCTTATGCTCTTTCTTGATGGAAAGCTTTCTCTATATTGTTTGCCCAAGATACAGCCTTCACATAGGCTATCTAGCTTCTCAATCAATGGTAATCCTTTTACCATTCCTTTTTTATGCAACAAATTTAGACCTCCAAAGTTGAGATGTCCAAATATCAAGTGCCATAATCATTTTTCATCTTTTGCTTCTCTTTGGAATGTCTCTTGTGTCACTACTGCACTTGCAGCTCTTTTCTTCAAATCTGCTCTCATCTTGAAAGAAAAAATTATGTTTCTTGTCATCTTCACTTGTGCAATCCTTTTCTTTCTTGGTGGTATGTCCATGATGGTACATATATCATCCTCAAAGAATACATTGTAGTCTTTTTGAATGAGCTGTCCAATACTCAAAAGGTTACACTTCATACCAGGTACATAGTAAACATATGATATGGTTTTTCTTTCTTCTTTATTTATCAAAAAACTCACTCTGCCTTTCCCCATTACAAGTACTTTACTATATGTTCCCAATGTTACTTCAGACTTTACAATTTCATCTAACATGGAAAACATAGAAATGTTTCCATTCATATGGTTGCTACATCTTGAATCTAGAAACCATATATTTTCACTTTTTTGTTCAGCCATATTACATGCTAAAAATAAATTCTCTTGGCTGAGATTCTCTTTAGTAAAATTAGCACTGGGTCTATTACCCATGTCATTCTGTTTCTTCCTACATTCATTGGCATAATGCCCATACTTCTTACAGTAATGACATTAGACTTGGGATTTATCATACCTTTGTCCATGTGTTTGATTTTGTCCACCTTGTTGGTTGCTGTCTTGGCTTTGATTTTGACTTTGGTTGCTGCCCCTTCCACTTGTATTTGTAGGGCTATTTCTTCCTTTGTTTTGGCTTTTGCCTCTTCCTTTTCCTTTGTAGTTTGATCTTCCTTGACCTCTTCCTCTTCCAAAGGACATTTGGGTCTTGAAGGCATGCTCCAAAGATGAGTTTTTTGTTCTACTCAGTCTTTATTCATGTGTCATCAATGATGCATGAAGCTCATCAATAGTAAACATTGAAAGATCCTTTGTCTCTTCAATGGTTGTTATTATGACATCAAATATTGAGGGTAAGCTCCTCAATACTTACTCCACTATTCTTATTTCTTCTATTGTCTCTCTATGAGATCTCATTTAGGTAACCAACTCAATCAACAATGTGAAAAATGAGTCTATTGTATCAGAATCTTTCATGAAAAGGACCTCAAAATCTCTTCTCATTAATTGAAGCTTTGATATATTTACTTTCTCCATACCTTGATAGGTTGTCTAGCGGGTATCCCATGCATCCTTGGACTTCTTTGCTGCTGAAATTCTTGGAAATATGCTTTCATGCACTGCTTGATAGAGATAGAAGAGGGATTTTGAGTCCTTCTTTCTAATACTATTCAAGAAATATTTCTCTACCTGTGTTAAGGCATTAAATTCTTGTTCATCTGCTGGTTCTTCTAAACCATCTTCAACTAGCTGCCATAAATCTTGAGAGGAAAACAATGCTCTCATTGTGATTGCCCAATAGTCATAGTTCTTCCCATTGAACTGTGGGAGTTGAGTATTTCCCATACTCGTGCTTGTGCTGGCTCCTGCCATTGCTAGCCTTACTGAACTATGCTAAAACTTGACTATGTTTCTTAAACAAATCTTTCTCATCGCTGAGAGATAAACTATTTTTTCAAGAGACTTCCTTCTGCAATTCTCTGGACTGTATTCTTTAAAACAAACAACAAATATGTTTTGGTAAATACTTGGCTTGCTGAACTTCCACACTTCTGGTAAAAACTTCAACAACATTATTCTTCCTTCAACTTCTTTAGCATCTTCTGAGAACCTAGACTAGCTTCGATACCATGTTGGAATTTTTTGTTATTCCTAAACAACTGAGAGGAACCAAAAATTCATCTTCTAACATAGGGATAGCAATAAAACTATATGCACAGTGATGGAAGAAAAACTCTATTTCATTTAAAAACTTGGACTATTACAAAACAATATTTTTCCCTTCAGAACTACAGTTCTGGATTACAAAACACAATTGCACCTGGCTGCTATTCATGCAGCACACTTCAAACTTTGCTTCACAGTCTTCTTTTTATACATGTCGTACACTGTATTTTTTTATCTCTCAACACACATTGTTTTACACACAATCATTACACTCTACTCACTCTGTCTATTACATATGTTTATATATATTGTGAAAATTCATGTTTATAATATATATTATATAACATTTATCCTAAGTTTAAATTAAGATATGTCGGGGCATATAAAAGAAACATAAAACATTTAACCCAAGGTTTTAAACCTTATTACATTTCGCGGACTTCAAATCAAAATGAAAACCATTTCAAGAAACCATACGATGGGCTTTATCGATAAGCTCGCCTGCTGACTGTGTAGCAGAGTTATGTGATAAGATGCTATTGGTCGGAATGTGTTGAGCTGGCAGAGGTGGGCCAACACATATCACATGGTTTTGGAGCACTGGTGACGTAGGCACCAAACCATGCGATATGGTTTTGATTGGTCGAGAGCTGTCGACGTGGTGAGGTGGTGGGGACGGCTCATCATGCAGGTTGAAGACTGATGACATAGGCTCCCTCCTTTGTGATTGATGTGTGATTGGTTGTAGAGATGGAGACGTGGACTTGGAGGGGTCCACCGAGAGTTGCGTTGACTGTTTCAAACTCAAAACAAATGTGCGGGTTTTATGATAGTTGGTGGAGGGTTTTAATGGTGGTAGATGTAGGGATAAATGGAGTGTGAGGCTGCATGGTTTAAACCATAGATTTTAATATAGAACATGGCTACGACCTTTGAGAAAAATTTGGGTTTGCAAGTGTATTTAAACCCAGAATTGGATGCAAGATAGAGTGTAAAACAAAACTGAAAACTGCTACTGCTTCGTCCTTCATTCTTTCCAATAAAAATTGAATTTTGTCCTTCTTGCCATAGATTGGTAGTTGGGGTTATCTCCAGTATCTCGTTCGCAGGCCCCACAGCCGAATTCAAATTGCAGTCCCCAAATTGATAGTTCTTCCACCGCTGCGTAGAGATTGAGGGTTGAGGGTTGCTATGGTGTAACTCTCTTCCTCTCTCGGAGAGAAAGGGTTGCCAAAAAGGTTTTCCACTGCTGTATTCTAGCCTTGCCGCCAATTGCAAGTGTTTCATTGTGAGATTAGGTTTGTGCAGAACCGCTTAAAGTAAGTTTGGCTGCCGTGGGAAGAGTTTCTTTTTTGTTGTCAGAAATATATATATATATATATATATATATATATATATATATATATATATATATATATTTTAAATATCTAGTGATATTCACCAGTATCAATTTAAAATTAAAAAAAAAAAAAAAAAAATCTTAGTTGAGGATTATCATCCCTAGTATATTTGTTGAGTGTGTGTTTCCATAAAAGGACATTGTTAAAAATATTTTCCGCAGCCCCTATTTGCTAGAAGGGTGTATTTCTTTATGATAATTGCGCTAGAAAAATATCAAGTTATGATATAATATCAGTGCAGAGGCTCCTATTTTCTACTTCTTGTAAAGGGGAAAAGAGAGTGAAAATTATTTAAAAGGTGTTGGATTTACTATTTCTTTAAACATGGCTTCGGTAATTCAGTTTGCAATCCTTACGTCATTATTTAGTGGGAAAAATTACGATTTTTGGAGTCTTAAAATGAAAGAATGCTTACAAAGTTTAGGTTGTTGGGAAATTGTAGAATTGGGGTTCACAGAACCTGACGCAAATATAATTACTGGAATGAGTGTTTCTCAAAAGAAAACAATTTGATAAACTTAAACAGAAATAAGGTAAAGCGAAGTCATGTATTTTAAATTCCGTAGATGACTCGTTTTTCCTAAAATCACTGCTGCTAAGACTGCTAAATCTATATGGGATATACTTAAGGTTTCTTGTCAAGGAAATGATAGAGTAAAAATGGTAAAATTACAGACTCTCATAACAAAATTTGAAACAGTTAAAATGACTAAGTCAGAAACAGTTGATCAGTTCATGACTAAATTTATGGGTGGTGTTAATCAACTTTGGATGAATGGTGAAGAATTAGAAGATCAAAGAATTGTTGAAAAAATTCTTAGATGTTTACCTAAAAAATTTGACATGATAGTTAGTGTTTTTGAGTCGAAATAATTAACAAAATTATCTGTGGAAGAATTAACTGGTTCTTGGTTGGCTCATGAGGCAAGAATTAATTTATATGTTAGTACTTTAGAGCATGCTTTCAAATCTAAATTTTCTATAGATAGAGGTAGATGAAGAGGTTTTCATGGCAGGAAAGGAAAAGGGAGAGGGCAGTCTAAGTCTAATGATAGATCATAGGTAACTCAAACTCATTCAGAGCAGTCTCTAATTGATCATGTTTGTAGGTGGATAGATAAATAAAAACTTCAATGTCACTATTGCAAAACATATGTCCATTATAAGTTTGAATGTTGAAAATTACGGTATGTTTTAAATAAAAACAAAGTCAATGTCACAAACATTGAATGTGAAACATCAGATGCTTTATTTATGACATGATAAGTGACTGTTAAAGTACCTAATAAAGATGTTTGGTTGGTAGACATCGGATGTAGTAATCATATGACTGGTCATAGTGATTTGTTTTCTCATCTTGATACATATTTCAGTTCCTCTATTTATTTGGGTGGTGATCATCAAGTTAAAGCTTCTGAAAAGGGTGTTATACCTATCTTAACAAAAAAAAATGTTGTGAAGAATATCTATGATGTTTATTGTGTTCCCAATTTCAAGCATAATTTTTTGAGTGTTGGCTAGTTAGATGCACATGGTTATGATGTTAGTTTTCACAACACTACTTGCACCATTTCTGATCAATAGAAGTATCTTGTTGTAAAGATTCCAATGACCAAGAACATGTTGTATCAATTACAAATGAAAAGTGAGAATTTTTATGAACATAATGTTTCAACGAAAAATGACTCTGATCTGTGTCATTTATGATATGGTCATTTACCTATCAAAAGTATGAGCTTGTTGCAAAGGCAGTCTATGGTAAAAGGTCTTCCTTCTTTGTCTAACGTATCTCTTCTTGTACAAGTTGTATAATGGATAAACATAAGTGAGATACTTTTGCATCAACCTCTAATAGCCAAAGAACAACTAGAGTTAGTGCATACAAATTTGTGCGGTCCAATGCAAGCAAAATCAGTTGCTGGAAGTCTCTATTTTATTCCTTTTATTGATGATTTTAGTAAGAAAATTTTGGTTTCTTTCATCAAATAAAAATCCGAAACATTTTCCAAGTTCAAGGAGTTCAAAGCCGAGGCTGAAAACCAGTGGCAAGTTTATTAAAGTTCTGAGGTCTGATAAAGAAGGTGAGTATGAATCTAACACATTCATTGATTTTTGTGTAAAACATGGTTTTAAAGACAAACGACAACCTGTTATACTCCACAGAAGAATGGAGTCGCGGAAAGAAAGAATCAGACAATTATGAATATTCCTTGTAGTTTTCTCAAAACATAAAATTTGTCTAAATATTTATTTGTTGAAGAAGTTGCATGTTCGGTGTATATTTTGAATAGATCACCAACTTCCAATGTTCAAATTTTTGTACTTGAAGAAGCATGGAGTGGAAAAAAGGTAACTGTTTCACATTTTCGTGTATTTGGTTGTATTGCTTTGTCTCATGTACCAGAAAAATTAAGAAAAAAAATTGATGATAGGAGCGAAAAGTATATCTTTATAGGGTATATTAATCAATCTAAATCATACAGATTTTTTAATCCTATAACTAGGAAGTTTATCATAAGTCGAGATGTGAAATTTCTGGAAGAAAAATCTTGGAATGAAATGGAGAACAATACTTGTCCTAATCCTTTTATTATATTACACGAACATCAAGAACCTACAACAAGCACTCCAAAATTATAGGTTCAAGAAAAAACCAGTAGTAGTTCATCAAGCAGTAGTAGTTCATCATCTTTAAGTGATTTTGATTCTGATAATCCGAAAATGAGAAGCTTAAGTGATATTTATGCACAAGACGATGTTGATGATATTGTAAATTTTGCATCTCTTTCATTTCAACATACTTGTTTTGAAGAGACTATAAAGGACAAAGAATGGGTAGATGCAATGAATAATGAAATTGATGCTATTGAAAGAAATCAAACTTGGGATTTGGTTGATCTAACTGATAATAAAAATTATATAGGTGTCAAATGGGTTTTAAAACAAAGTTAAATGAGAGAGGTGAAGTTGATAAGGACAAAGCAAGATTAGTTGCCAAAGGTTTTTCACAGCAACCTGGCATAGATTATGGTGAAACATTTGTACCTGTGGCAAGAATTGATACTGTTCAATTTGTATTAGCTATTGCAGCACAAAACAAGTGCCATATTTACCAAATGGATGTAAAGTCTGATTTTTTGAATGGTGTTTTGAATGAAGAAGTTTATGTTGATCAACCACCCGGTTTCGAAATAAAAAACAAAAAACATAAGGTGTACATGTTGAAGAAAGCATTGTATGGCTTGAAGCAAGCTTCAAGAGCTTGGTACAACCAAATAGACCATTGCTTGTTGAATAATAATTTCAGAAGGAGTGACTAGGAGCCCACTTTGTATATCAAGAATGATCATCAAGATAATATTTTGATACTATGTCTTTATGTTGATGACATAATTATTATAGGTAACATGCAGTTAGATGAATTTAAAGCTGCAATTAGAAATTAATTTGAAATGACAGATCTTGGATTATTGAGATACTTCTTAGGTATCGAAGTGAAACAAACACACGATGTTATGTTTATGAGTCAACAAAGGTATGATGCTGACATTTTGAAAAAGTTTAAGATGGACAGGTGTAAACCAGTGGATACTCCTACTGAAGTTGGTACAAAGTTAAGTAAAGATGATGTGGGTACTATTGTTAATTCGAGTTTGTATAAACAACTTGCTCGTAGTATTATGTATCTTATTGCTACTAGACCTGATATAACATTTGTAGCTAGTTATATTTCTAGGTTTGTGGAATCTCCTAAAGACTGTAATTAGAAAGTTGGAAAAAGAGTGTTAAGATACATTGCAGGTACATCTATTTATGGTTTATCGTATGCAGCCTCTACAGATAGTAATCTTGGTGGTTATACAGACAATGATTATGTAGGATGTATTGATGATCGGAAAAGAACTTATGCCTATTTTTTTCTATTTGGTAGAAAATTAATTTCGTGGTCATCCAAAAAGTAGCACATAGTTGCACTATCTTCAACAGACGCTGAGTACGTTGCATCGAATTTAGCATCATGTCAAGTAGTGTGGCTAAAGAGACTTCTCTCTAACTTTGGATATATAGAAAATGTACCTATTCCAATCCTTTGTGACAACACTTCCCTTATTTCCTTGTCGAAGAACAATGTCTTTCATCAAAAGAGTAAACATGTCAGCACTCGTTTTCACTTCATTCGTGAACTCGTAAAAAAAGGTGATATTGTTCTCAAATTTTGTGATTCCAAGGATCAGTTAGCGGATATCTTCACCAAACTGCTAGGAAAAGTTAATTTTGAATTTCAATGTCAAAATTTACAAATAAAACAATGTAACTCTCAAGATTAAGGGAGACTGTTAAAGAATTAATCATTATGGTTATGATATTTTAGAATTAGTTTAGTCTGTTCAATCGTTTCTTAACTAAACATCTATGTATATATATCTCTCATATAAAAGAATCCAGTGTGCACTCATAAATTTGTTTTCTTGTGTTGTTTCTTTCATTTGTCAACCATGCCTTCCTAAGATAAAGGAATAGTGCATATATAGTGCTTCCTTCCTATCCTCACTCAGTCTAAACAGGGTATCTGTGTCTGTTGGTCAATTTCCCCAAACATATTTAAGAGAAAATTTGTGAAATCATCCATATACTAATTCTGGCTCTCATCTCATTCTATATTCTAGTCCAGATTGTGTTAACTCACCACAGGAACCTGGAAACCTGGAAGACGTCCATATGTTTAAATTATGCCATACCATTTCACTGCTGATTCAGATAAATACTTTGACTCATTTGAATCCACAACCGAGTCAAAATGGATCCTTTTATGGGGGAAATGGTTGGATTCATTCATAATTTCCATACCATGCAAGTAGTTTGGATTTAACTGCTGCAATCCATGTTGGACATTCATAAGTTGTTGTTTTTGTTACCTCTAAATCTGAATAAGGAAGCAATTCTCATCCTCCCCGTCCCTCCATGCTTGGCTCTCTCCCTCTATTTTTCCTTCGCAGGTGCATTTTATAGTACCACCTTTTCCCCGTGGAGTTTTTTCGACCACATTTTCAAAATTACCAACTTTGTGACTTCTGAGAGACATTCTCTCCTCATCAAGACATCACCATCCCTCCTGAGGACATTCTCTGAAATCACCTGGTTCTAGATTATTCTTATCAAGGCATCATATTAATTATTTTTCTCTCTCCAAGATGATTACATTCTCCAATAGTCACCACTCCATGACCATTCCATAAATAGGGGGTTTTTTATTTTTTCCGTCACTGGCAATTCCTTCTCTTGTACCTCCTAAATCGGTGCGTTTGATCCACCTGTCGATTTATGCCAAAGTTTTTCGTACATTTCTGCATTCCCCTTGTGGCCATTATAATGGTTGAATTTTAAGCGTGTTTTTCGTAAGTCATGGATCCATTCTGTTGGAATATTTTTTCTTTCTCCAATTCTATTTAGCCTTTTTGCTAGCCACATGTTTTGTGACTGGAAATTCCTTCTCTTGTACCTCCTAAATCGGTACGTTTGACGCACCTGTCGATTTCTGCCAAAATTTGTCCTACATTTATGCATTCCCCTTGTGGCCATTATAATGGTTGACTTTTAAGCGGGTTTTTCGTAAGTCATGGATCCATTCTGTTGGAACATTTTTTCTTTTTCCAATTCTATTTAGCCTTTTTGGTAGCCACATGTTTTGTGACTAGCTCCCACATATTGGATGATTTGGTTTTTTCTGTGGGTATCGAACCATGGAGGACGTGAGGGACCCTTTTGGGTCTAAAACATCAGCCCATGATGCTTTCATTTGGGCAAAAATCATAGTTGAACAATCTTTGAGTCTGGATCTTGTAAATATTTCCAGCTGTGCAAAAGTTGACCAAATATTTCCCTCTAAGAAGCCTATCTCCCCTATTCATTTTCAGCATCGCTCGCTCCAAAACACGTCTTGGGAAATTATCAATTGAATTGTCAATACTTCAAGTCAGAAAACAAGATCATTGACCCCGTGTCACACATAAAGCCGCTCAGCTTCAGATAGAGAGATTTATGGGGTCATGTCATTAGTTTACAGAAAAGGGCTTTGGTCGATAGGTGGGTTTTCACTAAAATGGATGAAGCAACAATGAAAAATTGGGTAAATAAGGTTTAGGGACCGATGGTTGGGTACCCCCATAAATTTAGTCGTTTGATGAATGCATGGTTCTCCATACACTTAATCTATGTGCAGGATGCGTTGGACATGCTAAATAGATTCCGGGTTTGTGGTCGTGGTTTCTTACAGTTCCATCCCTGGTTTCTAGGCTTACCCTTGGATTACTCGACCAAGGTATCGGTCACAACCATCGAGAATTCAATAGGAAAGAGTTGATATATCAACCCAGGTTGTATGGGAGCTTAGGAAAAAATAATTGCATGGATTCTAGTTGAAAATAATTTTTCTCGGGGTTTGCCGGAGAATGTTGACTTGGAGTGGTCTGGGCTTCATCATCGGAAAAGGCTAGACTATTGGGGCCTCCCCTTTAGATGCCTCATCTGTCATCAGATGGGCCATCTCATGCATTGCTTTCCAATGAAATCTCATCACAGATGGACAGTTTCTAGGAGGGCGGGATCTGGCTAATCTCCTCAGCTTTCGGTTGGGCCGTCTAAGACTGTCTCCAGAAGGGGTGGATCTGGCTCATCACCACTGCACGTGGTTGGGCCTATTAGGGTGGAAATTATGCCCCCTGCGATCCATTCTCATATTTATTTTCGTCCATGCAAAGGCTCCTCATCAGTCTCCCCTTCGCACTCCTCCCCGCAATTCCCTCCTATCCTTCCATCATCATCCTCTGACCCGTATGATGGCCCTCATATTAAATCTAGTCATGTTCAGTTGCGGTATGGGGAACCTCATATCCACGTCGTTGTAAACTCCACTCCTGTCCTCTCATCCAATCCCCATTCTCACCAGCTCGCTGCAAATGAATGTTTGCCATCCATGCTATCCCCAGAAACAACCTAACCTCCTCTCTCTCAACTGGCTGACGATCCTTTGATACCAAATTCTCCTCACAACTCTGTTGGAAGTGACTTCCAATTGCTTTTCAAGAATCCCGAGATAGATATGATGGCTTTGACTGTACATGATAATAGGGTTAAGGATGGGCTGACTAAAATATTCCGTACATTGGGCCAGAATATTACTGTTTGGATAAAGGGGAAGAATGACAGTCATCATTTTAGAGGTCGCAAGAAAACCCAGTCCCTATTCTCAGTCAAATCTGAACACCTTTGTGACATTCCCATAATTTCATCCCTTGACCCTCAGGCACTTAGAGTGTGCATGCCTAACTCTCCTTCGCCATGAATCAAATCATGTCACTAAACCTTTGCAGACTTGGCAATCATGCGAAGTTTATGTGCCTTAAAGACCTGTTTTCTAAAACCTCTCCCTTCATTATCATTTTTCAAGAAACAATGTGCATTGTATCAAGAGTTCTCCCCTTATTTCTTACTATCCAATTGGGCTTGTGGCTTGGTGGGATTGATTCGATTGGATTATAGGGGGAACTTGTCGTCATGTGGGATCCAAATTTTTCTAGTTTTCATGCCTACAGTTTCTTCGGAGGTATTTTATTGTTAGGAAGAATCCAGGGATTTTCCTCTTATTTCCACCTTATAAATATGCTTTCCCCTAGTCGTAACCGAGCTCCCTTATAGCACCATATACAAACCAACAATATTCTCAGTATCCCAAGCCTTATTCTCATAGGAGATCTCAATGCCACTCTTGAAGTGTCAGAATTCTGGGGTGATCACAGGCGTCATGATCACCTTGCTCATCATATTTTCCAAGTCATTGCAGACCACCACATGGTCAACATTCAGCCTTTCAAAACATCTTAGACTTGGTCTAATCATCACTCAGGTGAGGCGTTTATTGGGAAAACACTTGATAGGGCATTGGTCCATGAAAGTGTTCTGGACATTATTGGGGGATTATGCTCGTCCATCATAAAATCATCTCTGTCGGATCATCATCCAATATTCCTTTTCTTGTGCTCTGAGCAGATACATAAAGGGATTCCTTTCGAATTCAAAAGGCTGTGTTTGGAAGATCCGGAGTTTATTTCATTGGTAAAGGAAGTATGGACTTCTACTGATCTGGTTTGTGGACAAAAGGCTTCTTCAACTTTCTCTCATCGCCTCAGAGTTCTAAAAACTAGAACAAAAATTTGGAAACGCCAAAAAAATAAGGAAATGATATTTGACCTACGTTCCATTGACACAGAGATCAAAGGGATGTATGATTCCATGAATAATCATTCCTCGAGGGCATAAGAATTAACCAGGAAACTCAAGCGCTGGGTTGTTTGGCTCAAGGAGGGTGACTCAAATACAATGTTTTTCAACCATTATGCTTCAAACCAGAAATTACATAATGCTATTAGGCATATCGAAAAGGATTATGGAACCTTGGTGTACGATGATGTCATGATTAGTAGGGAAGTTTTTCGGTTTTTTTCTCAGCAATTCAAGTCTCGAGACAGATTTTTCCCTCTTGACTAGTTCCAGGCTTTGGAAAAATTCCCACTGATGTTTAATGAAGGGGAAAATGTGGCCTTGGGAAACCTGGTGACAAAGCCAGAGATTCTTGAGGTGATTAAAGCTTTCGCATGGGACAAAAGCCCTGCCCCTGACGGCTGGCTTGCAGAAATGTTTGAACATTTTTTTTATCTTATGGGGGATGATCTATTGAATTTGGTAGATGAAACCAGAATATCCTGCTTCATTCCTGGGACTTAAACGACACCTTTATAGCATTAATTCCTAAGTCAACAAATCCACAAACATTCATGTATTTCCGATCAATTTCCTTGTGCAATGTTGCCTACAAAATCATATCCAAAGTGATTTCTTGCAAAATCATTGGAATGTTGTCTTCCCATATATCACCAGAACAATATGGTTTTCTCCTAAGTAGACACATTCACGATGCCATTTTTGTGGCTCAGGAATGTCTTCATTCCGTGCAAACCCGGAAGCTGGAGGAAATTATAATGACAATTGACATTCATAAGGACTTGGGATTCATTCAGTTGGTCCTCCATAAGATTGGTCTGAGCCCTCATAACATAAATTTGATTCTGGCATGCATCTCTCATGTCTGGTTCTCTATCATCACAAATGGTAAGCCTTTGGTTATCTTTAAGGCTGGGAGGGGCCTTCGTCAAGGGTTCTCCCTTTCATCCCTCATCTTCATCTTATTGTTGGATGGTCTCAGCCTGTATATTAAGGATCTGCACTCCAAAGATGTTTCTTAGGTGTCAATCTAAGAAATTCCATCTCCATCACCCATTCCTTTTTTGTTGATGACATACTATTGTTTGGTATAATATCTCGGGTTTAATGGACTGCAATTCACTACACTTTCATAAGGTTTGGGGCGGCCAATGGCCTGACTATAAATGGACACAAATATCTTATCATCTCGGCCTCAAATAATTCATATGTTCTTGAGATCGTTGCAGACCTCTTTGAGATGATATAGGTTCCCTTGGCTGAGCGTTTCTCGTATCTAGGTTTCCGGCTCAAGCCATGCAACTACCGTATCAGAGATTGGCTTTGGTTGATCGATAAATTCAAACGGAGGCTCGATGCCTGGTCACATAGATGGTTGTCCCTTGGTGGATGTTTTATTCTCACCCAGGCCGTCCTCCAACAAATTATAGTATATTGGGCCCATTTATTTTGCATTTATTTTGCCATTATTGGTTGAATTAATCGCATCATTTACCGCTTCCTATGATTCGGGTTGATGGGCACAAAAAAATTTCACTTATGCATGTTGAACAGGCTCACTCTTCGGAAGTGACTTGGTGGTTCGGGATTACTTGAAATACAAGTCTTCTCTCAGGCCCTCTTGGCAAAGTCATTTTGGAGAGCTCTCTCTGGTCCGAGTCTTTGTTCTTTTATTTTCAGGGAGAAATATAAAGTGCAATAAGGCCTGTTGGATTATTTTAGATCTAGACTCCCTCCTATTAGTCGGGGATCCCATATTTGGATTAGTTTCAGATGCATAGAAGCATATTTTATTGGTAGGCTCAAATGGATTTTTGGAAACGACCAAAGTATCATCCTTGGGGCAGACTGTGTCAGGGGGCTCCCTTTGAATTTTAAGTTTCCCATTCAACTTCGACATATTTTTTCTCGTAGGGGGGTCTTCCATCTTTCCCAGCTTATCTCCCACTGGCAGCTTGGATGTCCGATTTCGAAGAATGCTGATTAGTTAGGTCTAAGGGGCCAATAGTAGGCCATGTGGCTAGAGGTGTCTTCTGTTTTAAAGCAGGTTGGTCTGAGTTTAAGCCAGTTCGGGGATTTCCTTTTCTCGTTCGGCCACATGAAAGGAGATTCTATTGAAGTTGTGGATCTATATAATTCCAACATTTCTTCCTCCCCATGGGCGGAGGACCAACCTTTCCTCCTTTCTTTTTGGAAACACAATGTTCCAATTAAGATTCTACTCTTTGCATGGTTGGCTTGGTGGAATAGAATTCTCACATGGGATAATTTAAACAAGAGAGGTTTTTAGGGGCCTGGTGTTTGTCCTTTTTGGAGGAGCGAGGTTGAATCTGTCCCTCACATATTTTTTCAATGCACTGTTATTCTTGAATTATGGTTATGGTTTTATGATCTGTTGCAGGACCGAAGCTGGCACCCTCTTGGGTTTCTTCATAGTATTCTCTCTTGGACTCCTTTGGATCAGAAATTTATATCTCTTCCATTTTTGTTTTTGTGGGAGGTTTGGCTTGCTAGAAACAAGATCAGTTTTTATGGTGCTCTCTTTGCGCCTTACAAGATCTTAGGAGTGATCTTAGGTTGGTTGGAGCTTTAGGTTGTTACAGACCTGATCACCATTGATCATTCTCATCATCTCCAACCTCATCCCATTCTCCTCCCCGCTGGTTTCTTTGACGAAACCCAACAATAAAGGTCTTGTGGCTGTGGAGGATGGATCAAATTGGAAAATGGTGACTGTTTTTCTATCTTCTGGAACGGTAGACTTGGATCTAACACAAAATAAGAGCTTCTCGCTTTATGAAGTGTCCATTGGGTTTCTTTCAATTTACAGCTGCCTAAAGTTCATATCTACGGGGATTCCAATGTGGTTATCGATGGGATTAAAGGCATATGTGATTTTCAGCCACCTGGTCTTCAAAACTGGATCAATCCTTTCAAATTGCAGCTGCCTAAATTCAGGGATTCCAAAGTGATTATTGATGGGATTAAAGGCATATGTGATTTTCTTTCCTTCGACAGTGGATAAGAGTTCCATCCCTCTAGCACATCTACAGGGAGGCAAACAAGAGTGCTGATGGTCTGTCGAAAATGGGCCTTCTTGAACCTTTCGGCCTTGTCCATATCCATTGTTATCAAAATAATGAAATGACAAGGTCCTTTTCTAAACCTATTCCCTAATTTCTCGGCGCTGTGCCGTGTGCTCCAACCTCTTTCTTCTCAAGCGAGGCTGTCTTCATCAAGCGAGCCTGTTTCCTTTTTGTATCCGGCCATCTCTTTTTGTCTATTTTTGTCAGATTTCGTATTCTGTTTCTCTCTGGTGGCACTGTTTTCCTTCTCAAGCGAGCCGGCTCTTTTGGGACGTGTTGTTCCTTTTCGCCCCTTTGTTAGAGTTTTCATACCTCTTATGCTTGTCCAGAGGCATCTTTCCTCTAATATGTTTCAATCTATGATCGAATCTTTTCTATCTATGATCGACTCTGTTTTTCTGTAGCTTCTATCTGGTATCGGGACTATGTTTACGTTTTTTGGTTTATGTTGCAATTTTTAGGATTTATATTTTCCTCTGGCAAATTGGGAAAGATCTCCCTTGAAGCGCAGTTAGGATGGTAATGTACTGTTTGTTATCTAATACAAATCAGGGTTTTTTCCCTCTGAAAAAACAACAACAATTCACATGAAAATAAAAAGCAGAAACAACACGGCAGTACCGACAACAACGGTACACATAAGAAACCGAAAGCAAAAGTAACAGTTAAGCAGAAAAAACACGGCAGTACCAACAACAGCCATTCACATAGGACAGCTAAATCAAGAGCAACAAAGAAGAACATCAATTATGACTGAGAACGCATACCTATATTTATCCCATCTCCTTGCAGCTGGAATCCAGGAAGAAAGGAACCCAATTTGATTTGTTAGATCGATAAAAAATTGAGCCTCTCTAAAATTATTTATGACTATAATTCTTTGTATGAACCAATCATGCTCGTCTGATCATTTAAAATGTACCATTACTAACCTGTGCTATTGAAGCTCCAGTCTCAGCTTCCTCGGCGTATATCTGTTCCATCATTCAATCAGCAATGAACTAATAATAATAATCTCTCCTCTCTTACAATATTCCGTCCATAAAAACAAAAGAGTAATATTAATAGACATGTAAATTTAAATGGACACAAAAATATAAAACGTTGGTTACCTGAACAAGAAGTATCGTCACAATATAGAAGACGAGCAACCTGCTTGCAGAAGCCATGGAAACTGTTAGCCACCCAATTGGAAATATACAAAATGAAGAATATGTATATACTATTTAGTTAGGAGAATATGTTGTATGTATATTCTTCTCTCTATTCAGTGCAATGTAGAGGATGGCCTTAATTTATAGGGGAACATGCAATGAGCGATCACTCATTCATGGAGTATAATGTGGGTGAATCATGAAATGGTTATGTAATTTAATAAAATAGAGTGGTATTATTAATTTTCATAAAACACAATTTTTATTCATATTTTTTTTCTATTGCTTTATCTTTATTTTCACAATTTGGATACGTTAAGTTTTTATTTATACTATATTCAAATTTATATATTTAAAAAAAATGTCATAATAAAAATTTAATATTTGGATAAAATATAGATATTAAATATATATAGGTGAAATTAAAAATATTTTAATTTCTAAATATAAATTTTGTTTTGATTTATTATTTTGAATATATAGATAATATTTCCAATATAATATAAAATATAAATATATGTATATAAAAAAATAATTTGATTCTTAAATTGTTAATATTTTATTTATAGCACATACCCTTAAATTATATAATTAATATATGTATAAACATTTATAATATAATTGCAACACTTAAATTATATAAATTGTATATGTATAAACACTTATAATATAATTGTAATATTTCAATAATTTATATATATAACATTTCAATATTTGAGTTTTGTTATAGTTTTTTATTATTTCTTATTTTTTAATACACGTATATTAATTTTGTATTTATATTATATATATTCAGAATATATATATATATATATATATATATATATAACATTAAAAAAAATAATTGTTTTCATATAATTTTAGTGAGTTTAATGGTTAAGAGCATGTGTTTCCTCCTAAAAAGTCATTAGTTTAAAACCATTGAAGGTAGAGTATGTATGCCTTTCATAGACTTACAAGCAGAGGAGATAGATTAATAATACATATAAATCTATTTATTTATGTATTCATTTTTTATTTATATTATATATACTTAATCTATATAAATTAATATATTTATACATAGTTATAATAGAAATGCAACATTGCAATAAAATATTAAAATAAACATATATAATAATATTTTAATCTTTAAATTTTGTTTTCATTTATTATTTTTAAATATATTAATATTTTATTTTTATAAATTATATAAATTTATATATTTATAAACCATTATAATAGAAATAATATATAAAAATTAAAATTAAACTTATTAAAAATATTAGTACTCTCACCCAAAAAAAAATAATTTAGTACTCTCACCAAAAAAAATTAATATGTACAGTTTAATACCAAAATTTATTAACAATTTTGTTGTCAACACAGACAAACCCATCCAAGTAACTTGAATCAGCATGCAGAGTCATTTTCTGGTGACTAATTTTGATAGCGACGGCCGTCATAGCTAGCGATTAATGCTTTTGTCTTTGTTTTTTTAATATTCACATACTGTACGTCCGTTCACTCCATTCTTAAACTTGTTAAACTGATAGAAAATATCAAAATTTCCCCGTATGTATACACTTCACTATTGGAAATAGACAAGGGTAACTTTTAAAGTTGTCCGTTTAAAAATTAAGTGAATGTCAATGATGCCACGGAATTTTTAAAATAGCGAATATGTAACAGCTAAAATGTTTTCACAAATTTCAACTATTAAGGTTGTCATAGAAAGAGAAGTGCGTTATATGTTGTGTCTCTGTGCGGTAAAGGAAGTATGTGACAGGTTCTGTCTATGCATAAACTTAAGAGTGTAATTGTTTCATTTTTTTAATAGTATTTGCAAGGGTATATATAACAGCCAACCAGCCATATAAACCCATTAAGTCATGACTTCGCAGGAGATAGGCGTCTTGCGAGGCGTCCAGAGAATCCATATCCCAAACTCCAACGGGCGTCCGGAGATCACTTTATCCCAAACTCAACGTGGCCGTCTATCCCTCTAGCTTGAGCCTACCCCAGCCGGTTTTAAACTGTGATCTCACAAGAGAAATCCTGATTCTTAACCATTGAGCCCACTCGAGTTACCTATGTGTAATTGTTTCATTTTAACTAAAAACAATTTTTTTTGCAAAAGTCCAAAATTTCTCCTCGTTTGGAAGACAAATTTTATTAGTAACTAAAACATATTAATGTTTATGGCTTTATTGGAGAAAAAAATATAAATATAAAAATATAAATATAATTTAACAATGTTGAATTACATAGTAATGAGAAGGCCTCTCACAATTAGTAACTAGCATTTTTCTATTCATTTACTTTATTTTTATTTACTGAGTGATGGTTTTTAAAATATAAGTATATAAAATATAAAAAATGGCTCATAATGAGTCGTTTTCTTTTCTAGGTTGCATTTATATTAATATTATTGAGTGTATCTCCTATATTTTTTAGTGTATTGTTCTTGTATATTGATTGTATTTAAGAAATTGAAGTATAGAAAGGAATTGGAACTTTATATTTGATGATTTAAAAAATTTAATTTATCTCTATAGTGTTATATTAAGGTATCAGGGTATATTGTTAATTGGTATGAAAATTGAGTTATAATTAGATTTTTGTAAAAAGAATAAGTGACTTAAGAGGTGTTTTATAATTCAGTATGAGGGTAATGCTAGTGATATAAATGTTTGCTTGAGATTTACATGTTAGTTCAATTAAAAAATAATGAAAAGTTAGAGCTAATATAGAACTTATTATGAGAGATATGTTATACTAAATGTTCAATTAATTAATAATAAAAATCTCAAATATAAATATAATAAAATTCCATTTGTCATATTTGATTTTGTTTTAACAATCTGTAAAATAAAAGAAAATCATAATAAACATATCACATTAAAACATATAACATATAATTAGTAGTTATGAATTAATATTCATTTTACTCTATAAATAAAAATAATGATTTTGTCATCATATTTAAATTTAATTAATACACCCAAAATTTGATACTATATAATAAAACAAGATTCTTGTCATGAATATTTACCAGCACTTTATCATACATATTTTTAACTTGTGAATGAGCTTTGTTACAATACTATTGGACATTACTATCCATTATCAATACCACATGCTCAAAAACCATAACTCATTTCACAATCAAAATATTTTATAAATATATTTTTTTCATTTAATTTCATAATATTATTTTTAATTAAATCTAAAAAAAATTATGAATATTTTTTAGATACATCTAAACTCTTTATAATCACTACTACTAAAATATTTTCCTGGATATTCCATAGTGATTGAATCAATATTTTAATAAAATTAGTCTTTGTTACAATACTATGGGGCACTACCATGGATTATCAATATCACATGCCCAAAATTTATAACTCATTTCATAGTCCAAATATTTTATAAATATTTCCTTTTCATTTAATTTCATAATATTCTTTTTAATTAAATCTAAAAGAAAAAAAGTTACAATTACTTTTGAGATTAAGATTGAGTAAATATTTGTAGAGATTTCATAGAGATTGAGTCAAGGTTTTAACTACTACTATTAAAATATTTGTGCATATTTCATAGAGATTGAGTCAAGGTTTTAATAAAATTAAAATCGAGAATACTTTTATATATAAAGATGTGAAATTCATATAATATGAATAATATTATTAAGAAGCAACATAGATCCATCTTAAATAAGCATCTATCAAGAAATGAGAAGAATCATGTGCAAACATTTTCTCAAATTTTACACTCAAAAATAATTTTTCATTTTTAGAGATTTGATCTATTTGAGATTGGTAGATCCATAATGAAAATGAATCTATAATAGTAAATATCCAAAATAAAATTAAAAAATATATATAATATTTAATCTATTATGTAATCTTTTAATAATGGAAAAACATAAATATAAAATGTTATATGAAGATTTAGTTTAATAAAAAAGTAATAACCATATTGACAATGAAATAATTGAAATTTACTACCTATTGTTCAATGATGCCCATCTTTATTTCCCGTTGTTGATTAATGCCACCCATTATTGACCATTGCTAGTGGATGTGGAGAAGCATAAGACCCACATACATAGGAAGATAGTGGCATCATGTGTTCCAAATTTCATTTGTAACAAAAATAAAGTGAAAAATAAATGGACAAGGGTTATTGACCATTGTAGCATCATGTGTTCCAAATTTCAATTGTAACAAAAATAAAGCCAAAAATAAGTGGACAAGGAAGAGTTATTGACAATTAATCTAATGATACCTATCAATGACCATTACTAGTGGAAGAGGAAGATGATGAAACCCACAGGAAGATGATGAAACCCACATCCGTACACTAATGGTGATAAAATATGTTCCAATTTTCAAATGTGATGAAAACGATTTCTAGGGTTCTTCGTTTTCCAGTTTTTAATGAGCACGATCCTCGTACCTGTGTGTTATGGACCCAAAGACTACCTCTAATTGTCAACGCAACACCCATTTTCTCCTCTAATAGAAAACTCCACAATAGCGCTTTTGCGGTCCACCAATTAGTCAAAAGAGGAGGTCCCATTCTGTGACCTATGCATTTAGCTTGTTCGGGTTTGACTGATTTAAAATTTAATCGCATCGAAAGGTTTTGATACCGACAATCCCGATGTCATGCCCTCGAGACTTCTTCGCTTTGTCACTACTACGAAGACAACACGACCACTCATTGGAACACAAAGGGTTTTATTATGAGAACCACCACTTTGATGCTTGTCTCGATTCATCATGAATCTCCACACACTCAAAAATTAAATACCACAATATTCAAATAAACAGCGCAAACATTAAATTAACACACGAGCGGAAAAAACACATCACATAGAGACACGAGTTCCTGGTAGTTCACCCCAAACCTCACAGGCAACGTCCACAAAAGCAGGCATTGGCATTCTTGTTAATTCAAGCAGTTATGATTCTACCTCTCCTAAAACATCAATGTGGGCTATACATTATATAGCGAGAGGTCAAACTCTAAACAAGTTTAGCTGGTAACTCCCCTCCCAACAATGCAGGGTTAATCCTAACCGCCCAATTTCTAATTTTGTCACCTACGAGATTTTTCCTATTCTGTTCAAAGCAGAAAATCTCAACAGTCCTCACCTTGACAACAATTAGCCCTAGCCCTTTTATTCTTTATTATTTATCTTTTATATAAAAGCGAGAGAAGCGAAACACCACTTCGCAAGCTTCTCTAACAAAGAGGCGGTTGCGTGAACATGCTCACCCGCAGTTCTCATACATATGCTGCTAAAGAGACTCCCCTTTAGGTGTGCTTATGTGAAAATGGTACTTGGTGGGTGTGATTTGGCTTCTCGTGGGCGGTTCCAGCAAATGTATTTACGCTGACTATCACAAATGCTGGTGTCTGTAACTACAGGCTCACGAGCAAACCTTTCAACCAGCTTTCTCTTTGCAAGCATACACAGAAAGCAACAACGTACTGTGATTGTGGATAAAACAACAATGTTACGCAACACAGCATCCGGTGCAGTAAGCTCACACCACCAAATAAGAGCCCCGTACCCTGGTCAGCCTTCTCTTATCCGATATGAGCTCGAGAATCCTTTCTGCCAAACAAATTCACCATCTTGTTGTAAGTGATACAACGTAATCGCCATGCCTCTCGAATGTACGAGCACCATTTCACTGTGACGATGTTCTTTACGGTTACCATGTCTCTTTAACCTTCAACGTACCTTTAAAATGTCATTAAAATACAAACCATTGCACATACATCAAACATCCCTACTACATTAACCATATTAGAATTAAAGGACATATAATCCTTTCTTCCATACCATGTTAGGGCCTCAGCTTAAACTTGAAATGAGAGCGAAAAGATAAACAGGCTTCCATTCTTCATACCAAACCTCAAAGTATCTTCTCAACATATCCTGTTGCCAATGCTTCTTCTGCCTTCACTCCTGTCTCCCCGAAAATCTCCATGCCCAAAATTTGTCTTTCGCACTTTGTCTAGATCTTTCATATCGGAATGTCCTTTATATCGGGTCTTCTTTGTAGTTCTCAATGCTTTTGCTAAACATGTCGTCAACATACAACTAATATAATGAACATGCCGTTTTCGGTGCTTGAAATACACACAATGATCATATTCCTTCTAACATGTTTGACTCTTGGTCTAACCTGCTGTAGGCGGCCACTTGAGCCATATAAGCTGGCTTACTTAACAAAACTGCGGACAAATTTCTCTAATGGATACAAATGGTATGGTTGTTCACCATATATTTCTCATCTAGTCTCATGTAGAAATGCGGTCTTAACATCTAATTTACTTTCGTAACTCTAAATCAAACAAAGCAACTAAAAAAGCTAACACAATTCTAATTGAAACAATTTTAACAATTTGTTGAAAAAAATCTCACCAAAGTCTATGCTGCTTTTTGAAAACCGCCTGTGACGGCCGCGCTTTATACTGTCCTGTTATCATTCCACCCGTTTCATCTTGTAAACCCATTTTACACCCAGTTTTCACTGTCTTTGGAAGCTCAACCAAATCCCGTACGTTCTTACTCAAAGCCCATCATTTGCGTCATCCTTGTAACAACCTTGTGTCACTATGAACCTTCTGTGGCCAATGTGGGAAGTTCATCATCGTTAGCCAGTCCGAAAGCAGGCAGGTAACATAATCATCATGCCTTTTGAACCATTTTATCCTTCATGGAGCCTCATCAAGGTTGTTTGGTGGTCACCATAAAGACTGTGCCGTCGATGGGGACACAGCTGGCAGTCTAAACACAAACCATTCATGCACGAGTTAAAACACAATTTCGCAGCTAATGTGCGAACTATGGTCATCATAACTATGTTAGAAGTCTTCATCGGTGAATGTCTGCAAAAATAAATACATCACTCTGTTTAATTTATGTCTACATCTAAGCTGTACGAAGGATTCCTTGAACTTTGTCTACGCTTGATGATGATTTTACGGAGTGATAGGATCACATAATCTATATCCTTTGTTAACACCATGCCATAAAAGATATACCCTTTTGAACTTTGGATCTAACCAATTCGTGATGTTTAGGCACTAGAGCATATGCATCACAACCAAACACTACGAGTTTTAGAATAGTCACAAGGTGTCCTTTCATACACTCTTACGAAATTTTACGTTCTCATAAATACGATGAGATAAGTTTATCACACTGCTTTGTTGCCACATCATCACAACTCCTTGAGCAGTGATACTTAGCATACTCCTTGCTCTCTCTTAGAAAGTCCTGTTCATACGTTCGGCAACTCATTTTAACGAGGGTATAAACGTGGTCTTATGTCTCTACGATCACATCCTTGCAGCCATTTGTCAAACTCATGAGAAGGTAAACTCACCACCATTTGTCGATTCATAAACACTTTCGCTTTATTTCTACCGGTGCTGTTTTCTACCAATGTCTATTTTATTTTATTGAAAAACAACGAACTTACTTTTCAACATGTAGACCCACCTTCCTAGAAAAAGTCCTTGATGAATAATTTAAAATCGTGAACCGCTGACGTTGTAAAGGCTGGATACACGACTTGTCTGAATGAATATAATGGTGTCTTCATATACCCTAAATATGTTTGCTGTTTCGTTTGTTTACTTTGTTTTCCAAACAAACAGCGCCTGATCTAACTTTCAGGACCTTGAATTGATGCCTTTCGATCGACCAAATTTTCAACCCTCTTCGCTCATGACCTTTGATGCCATAGGCGAAATGGAACCTCTTGTCATATTGGAACACGTGAACATCGCCAGGCGGCCTGTTCTTCCTTCTAAGCACAAACGATTTCCTGCTTTCTTGACTTTCATTACTAGTAAAATTCCTTCCATGGTTTCCCATAACTCCACCTTGAATTACAGTTTTATATCCATTTGTGTCAAGTGCTCCCAGTGAAATTAGATTTTTTCTTAAGTCTGGAACATGTCTCACATCTGTTAACAATTTAGTTGTGCCATCAAACATTTGCAGTTGTATACTTCCTATCCCAACAATATTAGATGTGACATCATTACCCATGTACACGACTCCATCATTAACTGATCTATATGTCTTAAACCATTCTCTATGAATACACATGTGGTTTGATGCATCGGAATCTAACAACCAATGTTGATCATGATTTGACATATTAACAGACAACACTTCGTCGCTCATACCTGAACCAGATGCCGAACCTGTATCTGTCGTGTTTGCTTCCTTCTTCTCTGTCGAAGAGTCTCCTTTCTTCTCTGTTTGCTGTCTCTTCCAGCAGTCTTTCTTCAAGTGCCCCGATTTGCCACAAAACCAACACTTCACTTTGCTCTTCTTCCCTTTTGACTTTGAACGCGAATCGCTGCGCTTACCAGAGCGTCTTTCTCTAGAACGACCTCTAGCCATCATTGCCTCTGATGTAGAGGTGTCAGCATTCGACCGCTTCCTGGTCTCCTCGGACAACAAAGCTCCAACCACATCGTCAAACTCAAGGATGTCAGCAGTACTAAAGCTTATGGAAGTAACAAAGTGATCCCACGATTCGGGCAATGAACACAATAGAGTTATTGCCTTATCTTCTGAATCAAATTTTACATCTAGACTTTGTAATTGTACCAATAGAGTATTGAAAACATTCAGATGGTCAGTAATCGAGGTACCTTCCTTCATCCGCAAACCATAAAGCTGTCGCTTCAGGAGAATCCGATTTGTCAAATATTTCGTCATGTAGAGCTTTTCAAGCTTCATCCACAAGCCTGCGGCGGTCTTCTCTGACACAATGTTGAACAGAACGTCATCCGCCAGACATAACCGAATTGCGCTCAGAGCTCTGTCATCCAACTCATCCCATTCATCCTCCGTCAAGGAAGAAAGCTTTTTGCTTTTCCCCAACAGCGCTTTCGCCACGCCTTGTTGTACCAGGAGATCATGCATCTTTACCTTCCAGATCTCGAAGTTGTTTTTGCCATTGAACTTCTCAATTTCAAACCGGGCATTTTGAGTTTTAAATGACTCGTCTTAAAACAATGAATCTCCAAATTTAAAAAGTTAATAAATAAAACACTGCCTTATTGTACAATTGCCTTTGCTGTTTTTAAAAAAAATTCTGCAATTATTTGGATGAAATTATGCCCTTCATTTGGCATTGAATTTGCTCCAAATAAGACCCTTCACCTTATAAAAAAAAAGATCCTTTCTCTTAAAATCGATTTATTTTTGACCTTTTACAAAACTCCATTTAAATCGATTTACAAAACTTCCAAATTCCAAATCGATTTATTTTATATCGATTTACAAAATTCCAAATCGATTATTATAATTGGGCCACCCTTCTTATATAAACGATTTCATGGTATTGGCATTTTAAAAAAGTCAAATCGATTTCAATCCAAAATCGATTTCAAACGAAAAATTGCAAACAATGCAAAACGTTTTATTTTAGAAAAGGAACACTGCACTAAAAAATCGATTTGAACGGCATTCTACTCACTTTTCTCCATTTGATCTTTTACGTTTTGCAGTTGCTTCCTCCACCTGCAGAAACACCTCTGCTCACCAGCACGCAACTCCTTAACACGCACCAGCTGCCCGCCTTTCTATTTGACTTGGAGCTACTCGCTGTTTCGATATCCGGAACTCCACGCAGGTAAGAAAAAAAAAGCTCCAGCACGTT
Source organism: Pinus albicaulis (assembly GCA_034641835.2). NCBI lineage: Eukaryota > Viridiplantae > Streptophyta > Pinopsida > Pinales > Pinaceae > Pinus > Pinus albicaulis. The sequence goes on from JAXQQM020065556.1 coordinate 33,239, forward strand.
GCCAACAACTACGCTCCACGGTATATTATGAACAGACAGCGGCTTACAACAATTTTATGCAGAAAATTTGCAACGCAGGCAGGAACGAATTGTTTGTCACGGTTTAAATATTAATGCAGAGCAAACATTAACGCTGTCAACTCACAACTCCAGCACTCAACTCCTTTCAAACTCGGCTTCTGCACATTAGAACAGCGCTAACACTGCCCAACCCACGGTTCGGTCATCGTTCACCGGTATTCCACAGCAATTTTATCCGAGGCAGCAACTCACACAGCCTTTGCGCTCCACCTCCAGCAGCGATCCACGCTCACCGAACCAGTTCAATGCTCAAACAGAGTACGCCAATCCTCCGCTGCGCCACGCCTCCAACTTGCTCCGATACCAATTGTTGGAGCCAAGATTGCACAGCAGACAAAACACACAGCAAATAAATCATGCACAGGAAACACAGAAGTTTACCGTGGTTCACCCAACCATTCTGGGCTACGTCCACACAACCTAGGCATTGGCAATCTTATTAATCAAACGGAGATTACAAACTCTCACACCCCCTCCAAAACAAACGTATGGATCCTGTTTTATAGCGAGGAGAAAAGGAGAATCTAGCTGCCTCATAAATCCTCAACTCAAATTTTGGATGCATTAACTCCTACAACAAACTAAGGAGTTAATCTAGCAACAAATTCATTTTTGTCACCTAATGAGATTTTTGCCAATTTTACACTAAAACTGAAAAATCTAACATTATATCTTGGTAATTTTGTGTAAATTATCAGGAAAACAACTTGTAAAACGGGCATTTCCAAAAAGAACCCAAAGCAACCAATTACCTCATTCTAAACCAACCATACCATCTCAATCTCGCATTGAAATTATAATTATGTACTTTTAAATAATTTTTTTTTATTTTTTTCCAATACACCATATCGGAAACAAAAACCAAAAGCATTCCAAACATATTATAATGCTGGTAATTTTGTGTAAATCCACGAAAAAACTTGTAAAACGGGCATTTGCGCTCGCCTTAAAGAGCCTTTTTTTTTCGGCACCATTTGGGACCATAGCTTTAACCCGACTGACCATGTGAAGCTACATGACAGGGACCAACATTTTCGGCAGATGGGGAGTCAAGACTGACCGAAATTCAATCCCAATTAGAATTCGAAGGCACAGACTATCTATTTAATTTATCATTTACTTAAAAATTGAAAATTGACTGTATCTAATTTATCATTTACTTAAAAAAATAAAATTTTGGAAATGCCACTATTTATCTAATTTATCATTTATTTAAAAATGGAATATATATGTAATTTATCAAGGGATGCCAAATAATAATGAACCTAATGAATAAAAAAACTTATAAAAAAAAATGAAATGCTAGTTTTGTTGCATGGGATCACCATATACAACATTCAACAAAATTGACTACACATTTTTCTCTTTCAAAAATAGTTAAAATAATATATATATATATATATAATTTTTAATAATAAAATAAAAAAAACAAACAGATTTGAATTTCTAGAAACAAATTTGGGATACAGAAGGGAAAACCCTGCTTCTGCTTCCAACATGTTTATTATTAAATGAAAACAATCAACAATACATTAAAACTATGAGCAAAATCCCTATAAAAGCAAAGAAAACTTCTGCTTGAAAAACCTCGGCTTTCCATTCGCACAAGATGGATCACAATATTCTAAGTTCATCAAAATTGACGGCAGATTTTTTTTTTTTTAATAGTATTAATATGCCGTTTTCAGCGAAAAAGACAACACATCTGAATTTCAAGGAAGAAAAAAAGACAACACATTGAATTTCGAGGAAGGAATTCCGAAGAGAGAAGAGAAAAAATCTTGGTCACAAGTTCGAATCCCTTTCAGTTAGAGGTTTATAAAAAACCTCGACAGTGGGAGTAATTTTTTTCCTCTACTCCAAAAACCACTGGCTGTGTGTGTCGAGAGTCATAGGGTCATAGGCTGCGAGATTGAGTTTGCTATTGAGAAACCAGGTTCCAAGGCCCACTGCTAAGTTACTGTCAAGGAGTTAAAGAAGTTGAAATTACTATGTATAATTAATAGTAACAATTATTACTTAAATAAAATTAAAATTTACCTAATTTTTATAATTTTAACAATATATTATATATAAAGAATATTTGCATCTTTATCATTTCACATCGTATCGTAAATCGATATGGTAAAGAAACTTCCAATATCTATCATTTCACATCGCATGTTGGAGTTTTGTTGGGGAAGAGATAATGAAACCAACCAAATTGTCTGCCAACCATCAATACCGATGGCTATCACGGCAATCCTAGTCTAATCTCACTGTAAATCCACAGTCAAATTACGAAAAATATGTTTGCAACATCGCTGTAAACTGACGATTAAATTATAAAAGAATCTTTATCTTTAAACGGAAAATTATGTTTTTGCGTCTTTGAATCTTTCTTTAAAATCTTTTATTTCTAGTGAAACAATTACTCGTGGAACAGTATTCGGAATCAAAATGAATTGCTACTCGTCAAAACATGATTCATGATTGCATTTGTCAATAAAAGAAAGAATGATTCCGGCTTCTTAAAGAATACAAGGTTAACTTTAAAAATATACCACAAAGATTATATGCGGAATAATAGTTTACGCCAGATAATTCTTTGCCTTCAGGCCTCCGTCGCTGTGAAACGTCCTACTTTGCACCATTTCAAGTGCCAACAGTTGCTTCCTAATGTTCTTCGTTTTCCTCCCTTGGACTCTGCTCTGCACAGAATTAAACCCAACCATCTGGGAATCTATATTCCAGTCTGAATCATACATAATTGAATTCAATTTTGATCCAGCCTTAACCGTATTTGTTGGTCACTATTGTTATAATGGGAAACAAGATCGCTCAAGTAGTGTTTTTCAGAATATTCATGAACAAATTACATAGGGTTTGCAATGCGCCTAAGGCATTCGGGAACACTTCTTTCCTCGAAAAAACACGATGTGTTTGTTTCACAGGAATGCTAACTAATGCGAGGATATCATTATTACACTAGCATTTTTAAGACATTTGTTTAAGACAAAAGATTTTTTTTGTGTTAAAAAGTTACCTTTTACATTAAAATTTAATATCAATTGAATTGTCTTAAATATAAAATAGTTTAAGACAAAAAAAAAAATTAAAACAAAACTTTATATTTAAGACAAAAACAGTTTAAGACATAGATTTTAACACAACCCATAATATTTAAGACAAAATATTTTAAGACAAAACTTATATTTACAAAAATAATTTCAGACAAAACCACAAATATTTTAAGACAATGACAACTTAAGACAATGACAATTAAAATGAAACCCATTTAATGCCATTAGCAATTAAGACAAAACCATTAGCAATATTTTATAACAATGTGATTGTCAAATGAGTTACCTTACATGAACTAAAATTGTTTATTTTTTAAATATGTGAAAATAATTAAATTACTTCAAATAAACTTTTATATAAATTTGCAAGAAATTAAATACAATATAACAATAAAAAATAATTAAATATTTTCTCAATCGTTATATAGATATATCAAAACTATACACAAAAAAATAAAAAATACAAATACATCCATATATTGATTTTAAACCTTCATTATTTTCAGTGAAATTCCATGAGCGGATAGTGGATAATTATATTTTTAATTTTTTAAAATATATATTCAAATCACATGAAATTTAATCATATCAATTTTATTTCTTTGATATTCTATTTTTCCTTTTTCATTAAACTACATTCTAAAAATATAACAAATAAATAGATAAAAGAATATTATTTTTTGGTTGGCCACTCAAGGGGATTTAACTTTGAATCTCATGTTTTTACATAATACTTCATAACAAGGTGATTGTCCAATGAGTCACATTCCATGAACTAAAATTGTTTTTTTTTTTAAATATGTGAAAAAATTTAAATTACTTCAAGTAAACTTTGATATAAATTTGCATAAAATTAAATACAATATAACTATAAAAAAAATTTCAATATTTTCTCAATTGTTATATATATATATATATATATATATATATATATATCAAATAAAAAATACAAATTCATCAATATATGCATTTTAAACCTTCATCCTTTTCTTTCTAAATGAAAATCAAAGTTTTGATTCTTGCATATGTGTTATAGTCACATCTCAATTTTCTTTTCACTGTTGAAGAAATATATCAAAGAGATGAGTAGCAATAATTTAATTATTTATAAGATAAAATTTTAGTATTTTAATTTTTTCTTATTGTAAAAAAAACTTTATATATATATACAAAATGCAATTTAATATTTTTTTATATTAATTTATTATTAAGTATTAAGATGTTGGTAAAGATTTTCATCTCGTAATTAGAAAACCATGAATGCATTATTAAGAAACCAAGTAATATTAGTAATTGATATCATTTCAAACTAGGGAATAATGATTATATGGTTTATTTTCCTCACTTAATAGAGATATATGTAAGTAAATTTTGAAGGAGGTTGAAAAAGTACTCTAGCATAAATTTTAATTTAACCTAAAAATCCATTGTCATGCCCCTATAGTCACCCATATCGAAGACTAACTTAGCGCACCCAGATGGCCCATCACTATAGTTTTGTGGTGCATCTAAATCATTTCATGTCATTGATCTTCTCAATCTGAAACTATGTGATTATATACTACACCTCACTTTTTATATTTCACGATCATTGAAATTCATTAGTTTAACACTTATTGAAGTGTGTAGATAATATCCATACAATTATGCCTTAACATAACCAAGATGAAAATTATATGAATGAAAATAATCTTATATAATCAACAACCTAACTAGCCTAACAATTGTCAAATATTCAAATGTGTTACAATCAAGTGAACTCTAGTCTTGTATTACAATTTAAATTATAAAAGCACACAATTCATACAAACCTATCACCAAAATTCCTATTTCATTTACAATCATCGATCACAACTTTGTCATAGATCAAAATTGTTTCACTTGATAAAAATAGTAATTACTCTCTTATGCAGGAAATGTATGAAGAGTTAAATTAAGTGAAGGAAAACAGGTTAAGTCTAAATAAGTCTAATATTAGAAATCAAGTGAGTCAAATTTAAAAAGGTAATGCCTTGTCAAGAAAAGCTAAGTGAAGGAAAAGAAAAATTACAATTAATGTTAAAGTGAAGTTCGAAAAGTTTAGTTAAAGCGTCAAGTCATAGTTTGCATGAAGAAAAGAAAGTTAGATTTTTCATGATTCCATATTTAGAAATTTTAGTGCTTATATACTCATGGTTGGGTCATTGTAATGTGAAGTAAGAAGAGAGAATAACAATAATTTGGTGGATGTATATGAAATAATAATTAATGAATATAACTTATTTATTCAACAAGAAGCTTGTGTACTTATTTGTCTTGTGTTTGCATGTTTATCTTTACATGTAAATAACAAGTGGTATCAGAGAAAGGTTTAGCAAGGTTTCAAAGCACCAAACAAGTTAAGAAGGTCATGAGCTACTTCCACTAATAGCCTTGGCTATTGTGAGTAGTCTACAAATCGAAGATTGCATCCATTGGTCCATAAGTACAAACTAGAGCTTGTTGAGAGTTTGTAAACCCAACTACTAAAATATTAGGGTTAATATCCTATAGAGCCACCACCATATCAAGAGAAAAGAGCCACCACCACTAACCAAAGAAGGATTCTCCAACGTAAGTTGTAGCCATGAGCCTCCATAAGAGTATGCATAGAAGAGCTTAGCAAACTTGCTAGTAGTTGTTGGGAGCCACCGTTAAAGTGAAGGTTAGAATGTTTATTTTTAAGGATGATCAAGTGTATGTGACAGTAATTACTAGAAGGCTAAAACAATAAGGAAAGAAGGTAGAAGACAAAGAAATACTACAACCATGGGTCACAAAGTAAGAATGAAGCAAACCGAGAAAAGAAATCGAGAGGAAGAGCCAAATTATTTTGAAGATTTCATAGAGGTTCTCTCCACAATCAAGGCATCAAAAAGACAAGTAGACTAAGTAGAAAAATTTGAGGAATGGATCACGATAAATCTAGTAATACTTCCAAAATTTACTAACAAAATTTTTATTTTTTAGGAACTATCCAAATGAAAACTTTTCTTCGATGTAAAGAGTTGATTGAGTATCGGTCTAATAAATCATATGATGAAGTATGTGATATCTTAGTATTGGATCTTATAAAACATGCATTGGATTAGAATTCCTTGTGCAAGGTAGCTAAAGCTACATCTTCCTAGGAAGCATTAAATACCTTCGAAATAGATTTTGGTCTAAAGGAAGTCACATAAAGCACCAAATTATGTTACAATCGGTTGAAGAATCAATAGAAAGTTAATTGCAATTTTGAGATTAAATGAGCAAGACTTTAGGAGGAAATCAAAGCTTGGAGAATCCCACTCAAATGTGGATGATGGTCACAAAGACTATAAAAGTGAAACCCATCATGTAGACATGCCTATGGATGAATAAGACACATAAAATATTGCACAGTGAGAATTTGAAGCCCCTACGTGTGAGGTAGAGTAAGAGCATATAAATGCTTGGGAACCCCACTATAACATGGATGGTGAAGATGATGGTGAATCCAACTCTGATGAGACACATGTGGATGGTGACTGAAAAGTGAGTTGTGAATTGGTAAATCCAACAATATTCCTTGTTGATTATGGTGAAGCTTCCAATAAAGAAGTGAATAACATGTGTGATCTAGTTGGTATTATTGTAGTTTATGATGGCCTCTTTGCATTAGAGTTTGAAGCATTTAATTTTGAGAATATCAAAGAGAATTTTTCATATGAAGTAATGGTTTGTAGAGCTGAATGTGCATCTCTCATGAATCCGACAACAAATGATGAATTTGGTGAAGTTGAAATTGTTAATGAGCACATGCATGCTCAGATATATCACCACAAAGTAGATGAAAATTATGTTGATGAAATTTGTGGTCTCTTTTTCGAAACAAGGATTGATTGTGGAAATATGGAAAGTGCCATCTTTGATGAAGAATTGAAGGTTGAAGCTACCACTGTAGCAGGAAGTTGTAGCAACCCTAGTAAAAAAACTATGTAAAAGTTAGAAATTAATTGTGGTAAGTTAGAAATTAAATAATGTGTTCAAGGAACAGAAAAATTATGAAAAGAAGAGGGGAAGTAGACATGATGAGGGTTGGAGACTGGTAATTTTACAATCAGGTCAAAACAGGAGCATGAGGCTGACTGGTCGACTCTTCTGACGAAGCATTGTTACATATTTTTCCCTCTCAAATCCCAGGGACAAGGCCAACCTTGACTCCAGTGACAGGGCCAACCTCTCCTCCATGGAGGTGTTTTGATAAGGCTAGCCTTGCCTCCATTTGCAAGGGTTCCTAGGCTCTTCGTCATGCCTATGGACTCTACCATTGCATCTAACATATTGTGGAGAATAAGCTTCTAAGGAGCTAGTGCCAGGAACATTGTAATAAGTCTGAAGGAAAAGGAACTCCAAGGAAATGAATGCGATGAATGCAGAAAAGTGTTGTGACCTAATGGTTCCATCGATTTCCATGCCAGTAGGCCACCACTGGCAGTTCGATAGCCTACACCTAGGGCCACATTTATGCAAAAAAAACAGGAGTGATGTGATAAGTTGATGTTTCCCTCTATTGCCAAGGGCTTAAGCAGCTCTGGTTGTCAATGTTGGGGGATGTGGATAGGGCTCATATCGAGGCACTTATCAAGCATTTCCACAATGTTTCAGAGCTTAGCCCCTGTGGTTAGATGATTTTCGATGAGACAATGCCAAGAAATGCATCGAATCTTAGGTTTTTTTTCTGTGGTAGGTTCTCATAACATCAAGTGGACAATGGATTCGGAACTCCTAGAGGGAAGGTAGTAAGAGAAATTGACAAGTGAACCCCCAATAGTTGCAATAAGGTGGTTAGGGTCCCCATTATCACAACCCATAAGCCCTTAACCCGTAATTAGTAAATTCCCTATCCCCTTAACACCAAAGCCATAATCCCTTAACTCCTACAATCACAACTCACAACCCATTAAACCCTCCATCGCTTAAATGCTAAGCCACTAGCCCCTTAACCCATAATCCTTAACTTAGAATCCCTGAAGCCTCTAAGCCCTAACCCCTTATCCTCTTAAACCTCACCCTTAACCCTTTAGCCCTAACCCTTAAACCCATTAACCCCTAAACCTAATCTCTTAACCTATTGACACCTATATCCCATAACCATTAAGGACTTAAACCCTAAATCCCCTCATCTTTAAGCTCTTGGTCCTTAGCCCTTAACCCCTGAATCCCTTAACAACTAAGTCATTAGCCTCTAACCCCTACACCCCATATACCTCAACCACTTAACCTGTAAACCGCATATGCCCTAACCCTTTACCTTTTACCATTAAATCTTGACACGTAAACCTCTAAACCACTTAAATCCTAAAACCCCTAAGCCGTTCTCCCATAATAGGTGCTAAATCACAAATATTCTTGGTCATATTATGTTTCTGTCCACTAACTCCTCAAATGCGACCTCAAAGCACTACTAGGGTCCAAGGAAAAGACCCACAAGGTCCCCAAATCAAATCTAAATTTTATGGACAGTCACATTTCCCCCAAATATCCTCCATGCATTTTCTTTCAAAGGGAAACAATATGGTCCTCTAATGTCCACAAATGCATATACGTTCATAGGAATAAAGTAAGGTCCGCATCCCTGTATGATCCAACATAATTCATGTCCCCTCAAAAGAAAAAAGAGGATATAAGGATGTCTCTTTAGCTATCATCATCCTTTAACACCGGTCCATTCTCTTACCAAATTTATGGGTAAGAATCCCATATAAGTCTGCGATATTTCTCAAAGGTTTTTTCCACAACATGCTTAAAATAACATTAAAATTCCCTTAGTTTGCTCAAAGGATATTTGAAACTGACATAAGAACTCCTCAACTACATGAATGGAACAATCTGCAAGCTATCCATATCTAGGTTCATCCCCTTTTGACTCCCTATTTTTTTCCTTCAATACAAAGCTCACCAAGGTCATCTTACAATTGGATCTCAATTTTTCATATGGTGAGAATGCTACCTATATCTTTAGGAATGGCTTTCTTCTAAAAAATTTACACTAATACTCTTAACATATGTGAGGCTAGAAGATACGTTAAGAGGACAAAACATACGTCAAACTCAACCTTATCGTCAAACATAGGTTAAACATATATAAAAAAATAAATAGTGTAATGTAATTCTTTCATTTTTGGATGGTTTTTTATTAACTCCACCATAATATTTCCCCATATCCATGGTAGTGTTTCATTCCATTAATTCTAAAACAACTACTTTCAATTTTCCAAGTTCCTTATCTTTTTCTTTCAATTTCTCTTGGTAAATTCAGAGTCCAGTATTTGTTACCAAGCCATTAGATGAGGCAATTAAAACCTTTTCAAAACGATCCCCTTGAAAATGACCAAATATAGGAGCTTGACCAGGTCTTCACTTTTTGTTGAAGGCTTTAAGCATTCATCACTCCTTGTGAGTGTACAGAGAGTGATGAACCTACTAATATTTGTTTCAAAGTGAAGAAAAATGGTGCTTCATCAAGGTGTCTCTAAGGTAGACTCTTAGGATGGAAAATGATATTATAACATTAAGATGGACTTTACAGAGTCATTATGTGACTGGACAGAATGAGTCAACTTAGACCGAACTAGTTTTTTACATGTCTTCTATGAATTCATTAGATAAATTCAATTTGTTTTATCACCAAGATGAGTCAAAATAAACTAATTCTAAGTGACCTAGCTGAGTTTGACCACACTAATATATAGAAGGAAAAGTAATCATCCATTTATGAGATGCAAATGTCACCATTCCAATTATATGTCTATTCTTCAAAATATAAATTTAACATGAAGTTCAAAATATGTACATGTTCACAGGAAGGACCAGGAATATCTAATGGAAATTATCCTAGAGGCGTTAAACACACATTTTCATCTATTGGACTTCCTTCCTTTAGGAAACTACTGCAAATGTTAGGTTTGGTTATGTTTCATGTTCTTTTTTTCTTCATCCATGACTTTCTTCCAATAAGAAGCTTAATCTCCACTAAGAGCCTCTCTCACATTTTTTGGCTCATAACCCATGGAAAATAAAGAAAAAAAACTAAAATTATATGGCTCGTAGCCATATCACTTAGGACCCATTCACTTACGAAGATTGCTCAAACTCTGACCCCAATTTGGTTGATCATGCTCAGCTTGAAAATTTTGAATTGTCATTGATAATTGATTGTTCTCTCACTGGAATGAAAAAGGAAGATGAATTTCATCTTTTTCCTCTAGAATTTCCACATTCGACATCTATTGCAGCTATACATCTATTCTCATTTGGAATCACCACAGGTTATACTTTTTTTTTTTGCAATGGATTCTTGATGTTGATCTCCACAAGATTTATCCTCTTCAAAAAACATATGTTGGTTGAAAGCATGGTTGTATGTATGTTGATGTTAAAAAAAAAACCACAACTTGTAGCCCTTGATCTCCTAAGGGTTACCTTGCTATTAACGGTGGTGGATTCATATTCCTTCTAAATAACCTATAAAGGGTCAAGCAAATTGACCAATATGTTGACAAGTTTTATATTATCCACCTTAGCCACATACATGCATGTTTCACACTTTAGAAACCTAAGATGTGCAAGAGAGGGCTTCTTTCCACTTCAACTTCCTCATGTGTCATGTCACCAAAAATTGAACTTGGTGACATATTAATCAAATAATTAGCTGCAAGAACTGCTTCAGCTCAAAAACCTTTGCTTAAGCTAGGTCATCAAGTTTTTTCTTATCCTCTTTAGACACATGCATGCATGTTTCACACTTCCGAAACCTAAGATGTGAAAATGAGGGCTTCTTTCCACTCTATATTCCTCTAGTTTCATGTCACCCAAAATAGAACTTGGTGAAATAATAATCAAATAATTAGTTGTAGCAATGACTTCAACTCAAAATCATTTGCTCAAGCTAACAGTATCTCTCATGCTTCATGCATTTTTTATCAAGGTCTGATTTGGTCTCTTAGCATGGGCATCTTCCTCGAGACCAACTGGAGTTGTCTTCATGCATGCAATTCCCCAAGGTTTGCAAAATGCCTCAATTTCTTGGGAGCAATACTGACCACCGTTGTGAAGTTTTAATCTTCTTCCACACATGTAGCATAGATTTTAATTGTCACTGTTGACTTTCAAAAGGATCTTGCATCCTAAAATATATGATATGTCCAGCATAGAAAACACGTTCTCATAGTTGATAGTTTTTCATCGATTATGTCATAAAAAATATTATTTTTTACAAGCCTGAAATGATAATCTAATACAGTTTTCTTAACTACACATTTTCTCTGCAAGAAATGCAGTGCTGCAATTACACTTGAATAATCATGTGAGTGATTCATTCTTTGACTATTAGCAAACCTCAATCTACTATTGTAACAAACATTGGGAATTTTTACATTGGTGTAGGTGTTATTGGATCTTGGTGCTAGTGTTAAGCATGTAATTTATACAGAAACTATTCTTATGTTTTTGTAGAAGGTGTAAGACTTTCCTCCCATAAGTTTTTGAAGTTTTGAACATATCAACTATAACAACCTCCAGATTCCACGTTAATTTTTTTATTGTATTTTTTATTTTATTTATTTTTATCTATATATAAGCTTGGCAAGTCTACATCTTCATCATGTCCAACATATCCCAATTTTCTATTTAAAAACACTCTTCTTTACCCGATTCCTCTAATATTTTGCACCAATTGTTTATTATAAGTTTCCAAAATTTTCCACTTCTACCAGCATGCTTATGCAGTCTGTCTCTATTTTAATATTTTGTTTCAACTTCTCACCATAACCAAGTTCATTGAATAAAATAGGTTCATTGAATAAGGTTATATTAACCCATCCATCATCATATGGTATATCCACTAACCTTCATTCCATTACACTTCAAGTGGGAAGTGCTATTTCTTTATTAATGTCTAAATATCATTACACACTAATGGCTTTCTTTTGGTGGAAAGTATTCCCATCACATATATTTTCATATATCTATATAACCCAATAGTCCACAACACAATTAAACATACCTAAAACATTCCCTACCGAAATCAACATAGGTCACACTTACTATGGTCAATACGTCAACCAAGGCATCAAAACCTTCTTTATCCTCTAACCCCATTACCATCCCAACGTGTAATGAACTTGGCACTCCATAATTCGCTTGGTATATCACAGTTTAATGGGATTGTGGTTTCATAATTTGCATCTATATGATAATGTAATACCACACCAATAACATCGACGTGTCATTCATTCAACCCATGGTTGTATTCTTTATGACTATGGTATTTTCTTTTCTTATAAGATCATATATCAACCTTGATTTAATTGAGGTTTTGTGGATATTTAGCACCATTTTTTACTCATACTGACATTATTCCTCGTGTTCTTAGTCATTATTTTTTAATGTATAATAGGTATCTCATATTTGATTTTGAGATTTTATTTGGGTTCATTTGTTCTTGATTAAGATTTTTGTAAATTCTACATAACTCATAATATGGAATTATAGACATGTCAACACTATAATTTATTTTAACATGATATAATATTTGGTATATTCATACACCACGTACATCATTTCTGCCTACGTGATCCCACATGTTTTGAAAGGGTGTCCAACTATCTAGTTTTGTTGCATCCTACGTGGTAACTGTTAATATTATCGACAGTTAAGATTTTCTTGTAATTTCAGATAGTGGGGATTGTTTTTGGAACCTTTACATTTCTCTTTAGAATTTGGTTGAGTTCTTCAGCATAGTTCTAACCCAATTACCACGATTATCTATTATTCCAGATTGTGTCACGACACCATTTACTTTGGTTTATTTGATACCTTCATAACATTTAATGTATTGTTAATGTGGTTTCCCTTGGTTTATTTGACACCCTCATAACATTTCATGCATTTCAAATGTGATAATTGATAATATGTGACCCGTAACGCTAGAAATTTATCCCATTTATATTAATTTATATTCCCATTCATATCTTCTGGTACAATCACACTTGGAAAATTGATACCGTTGTGCTATGGTGCCAAATTAACTTATCTCACATGATGAACATGTGACTCCTCGAGGCATGTTCTACGACGAAGAGAGCAGGTGTAGAATTTATGGTGGGGATCAGATCCTCCAAGCCTAAAACATTTTTTCTGAAACCCATGGAATTCTTTCTGAAATTTACCATTACCGTCTCTCCATGCACTTAAATGTTTCACAAAGAAACCTATTATGGTTCATGGTTTGTTAGTGGTGCTACAAGACCATTCTGTGTTAGCTGGTTTTCAAGTGCTTCCACTCATCATGCAATTTGAAGTTCAGGTACCTCATTTCCTTTAATATTACCACAGATCAACATTGATAAATTTCTGCCTGCAACTCTATATAATTATTTCATTGTATAGATTGGCAGGAATATAGTTTTGCTTGTTTATTCTAGGGGTTTACTAATGGGTCTGGATCAGGGACCAAAATCAATGGCTCTCGCCTGGTTCTGTACTTTCATGCCTGGTGTGGTGATGTGATTCAGGGGGCTTCATCATCGTCGAGCCCCAATAATGCAATCGTTGATCTTAAAAATGTCATTTTCCTGGTGGATCTACACTCCTATGATGACGTTGTCTGTCAAGTTTATCTCAAGGTTACCTTCTAGGCTTCTATAGTCCGTTGAATTATTATATTTTTAATCCTTATGATCACCAAGCAATTAAATCCTGCAGATTCTGATTTAGAATTTGCTTGGCAAAAATTTGATGCAGTTGTGGGCGATACCACAATTTTCGCTAGTTGAAGTAAAAATGTGGAATTCACACAACCATTCAATGAATCAGGTGTAGTAATGGTGGTTCCTATCAAGGAAGACGAAGAGAATAACGCTTGGGAATTCATGCTGCCTTTTACTCTGAGAATGTGGTCTACAACAATGGCATTTTTCATATTCACAGGATTTGTAATATGGCTATTCGAGCATAGGGTAAATCCCGAGTTTAGAGGAAGACCTAGGCAACAAGTGGTCACTCTATTTTTTTCTCTAAATATTTATCTATCATCTATGCACTTATGTCCTTGGTGTTTAAAGTCTCTAAGAAGCTAAACTTTATTCTTTTGTGTTTGCATTGTTGTACCAGTTTCTCATTCTCGATGCTGGTTTTGTCGCACAATAAGAGATTCTCCTTACACTTGAAATGCTTTTGTTTTCTTTTTTGGTTTGAAAATGAAAAACCAAAATGTCACCATTTACATGGATTTTATGAGCTTCATCCTCCTAACCTATTTATTATACTGCAGGGGAGAAGTTAGTTGGAGTTTTGTCTCAATTGGTGCTTGTAATATGGCTATTTATAGTTCTGATTTTAACATCCAGCTATTTGGCCTGATTGACTTCTATTCTCACTATACAAAAATTAAACCCTACTATTAAAGATGTCGAATCTCTCAAGGCTAGTGGAGACGTAGTAGGATATCAGATCGGTTCTTTTCCAGCGCAATACCTCCAGTTGGAGCTTGGCATAAAACATCTTAAGACGTATTCAACACCAGTGCTTTTCTAGCTCAATACCTCCAGCTGGAGCTTGGCATAAAAAATTGTAAGACATATTTTACACTAGAGGAAGTCGGATTGGCTTTCTCAAAAGGACCAAAGAATGGAGGAGTTTCTGCCATTTTCGAAAAGATTCCTTATATCCATATTTTTGTAGCATCACAATGCAACTACAGAATGGTTGGACCAATCTACAGGACTAGAGGCTTCGGCTTTGTAAGCTCCTTTAAGTTCTCCATAATTCGTCTAAACTCTTTATGCATCTCACTTTTGCTTTAATGTTCTAGTGGGGTCTTTTTATGATCTCTGGTAACGCATTATTTATACATGATTTTTCTAGCATCACAATGAAACCTGTTGGTTTGGTTCAGTCTATAGGTTCCTTAACAAAATCAAGAAGGCAAATCCATGGAAATAGTGACACTTAAGAAAGAAATTCAAGTCATAAAATGACCAGTGAGAGAAAACTGCAAGTTACCCCTACTGTGAAGAAAAACAAGAACCTAGGAACCTTTGTTTTGGAGAAAATTTCTTCTAGACCTTCCAAAACAAGGCATCCTACATTTAATTCCAATTTGGTTCTAGTAAAGGAGTCTTCTACTTCAGCAATGACCATTATAGATGATGAGCAAGGTACTCATAATGCCATTGTATTTCTTAATGTTAATAGCCAAACTAATGTTTTTGAGAGAGTTGAATCCACTCAATCAAAGAAAAAGAGGAGGCAATCGCCGAAAGGGAAGTTAAGATTTGGCCTTGACATGTGTTCCAAACGAGGAAACTTACTGGAAGCAATATCATTGTATGGAAAAACACTTTTAGAAGGTGTTAAACTCAACCATCACCACTATAATGTGCTTCTGTATATATGCTCTTCTGCTGCCATGGGTGTTCTCAGGCGTGCAAAGAGTGAGAGTGAGGATAATAGTATATATGAACAAGATATCTGCCCTTCAAATGGGTATCATGAGATGACAGAGAAGGATAAGGATGGTACCTCAGAAGATGAGGCTAAGATAGAAATTAATGAAGAAATGATGGAATTGGCTCTGAAGAGAGGCTTTGAAATTTATCATGAGATGCATTCAAAAAAAATTCCACCAAATGAGGCTACTTTTACATCAATGGAAAGATTGGTTGTGGAAAAAGGGAATGGGGATTTGGCCTTTGAAATGGTGAAGCAAATGCCAGCGTATAATGTTGTTCCAAGGATCTGTTCTTTCAGCCCAGAATTGTTTACTTTCTATAAAAACATGGAGGTGGAAAAATAATATGAGGTAGATACCAACATGGGAGCTTTTGGTATACAACCAGAAGAACCGGAGCTAGAAGCACTCTTAAAGCTCAACTCTGAAGCTAGTAGAGAAGAGAGAGTTTATTCTCTGTTGCATAGATTGAGAAAGAAGAAGCCAATGTAGCTAGAGGAGGAGGGTGGCATGGGCAGGGCTGGTTGAATAAAGGGGAATGGAAAATTAGGCACACCACTATGACCCATAAGGGGGTTTGCAGATGCTGCAAGGAACAATTAGTTACAATTGATATCGATCCATCAGAGACTGAAATTTTTTCCAAATCTATTACAACTTTAGCTCTTGAGAGGGAGGCCAAACCCGAGTTAACCACATATCAGGAGTGGTTGGATAATCATGGACCATATGAAGCTATTATTGATGGGGAAAATGTGTGCCTCTATCAAAAAGGGTTGGACCATTCTACAGAACTGGAGGCTTCGACTTTTTAAGTTCCTTTAAATTCTCCATAATTTGTCTAAACTCTTTATGCATTTCACCTTTTCTTTAAGTAGAGTTGTTATGACTAGTTTTCACACGTGATGCTTCAAATGGGTAATTACACTGAACAAATGATGAAATGCACATCTGCATTGATACTTGGCAGGAATTTTTCTTTTTTGTTTATAGTATTCAATAGACCACATTGAAACATGTTTAAATTTGTCATTCAAAGGCTTTATGCAGCTCACCTTACACCTTTTAGTCTTACGACAAAGAAAATATTGAAGGTAATTTTGTGCATAATTTTATTAGAGTATGATACGTTACATTCCAGGACATTTTCTATTCTAATGCATTTATCTAGGAAAAAATTAATGCTTGAAGGCAACTGCATCTCAGGTTGGTTTGCATTTTGTGTGCATTTTAGTGGTTTGTTCTCGATTTTTTTGTATCTTTGCTTTTCATGCTCTATATTTTTTTTTATATGTCAATTCATTGCTCTTGTTTATATTAAGTGCTTCATTTGCTTGTGTATCATCAAATTTATTGCATAGATAAATGGTTGTAGACTCCAGAAAATTCAAGGAAGCCTTTGTTCTTAAAAGAATTATCCAAATTGTGGAGAAAAGTCGAGGCCAGAACTTCGTTGGGAAGAAGAAAAATATGGACCATGTAACACCTTATTGATTGATGATATTCCTTAAACAACTTTCCACAATCCTATGAGTGAGAATCTCACTCTTGAACATAGTATTTACAGAGTAAAGTTATGGAGCTATTTTTTTTATTTATTCTTTTGGCATGATATACTAACATTGGAAGTCTTCTTCTGTTGGTTTTATGTTTAAACAACGACACACTGCAATTTTTCCTTATCCATATAAAGTTACCAATGACATGGAAAACATTTTAGGTTGGTATTCCAGTTGTCAAGAGTGAAACCAATGTCATGATAAAAATTTTCTTATTGCGAGGCATAATTTTTAATTACTAATCAGATTGAGTTTTTCATTGGGATGGAAATAAATTGTTTTATGCATGTTTAATATTACAAGGTGTGTGATAAAAACACAGGAAAAAGGGTTAATACCGTGGATTTATTCAGCACAATGTCTCACCATAATCTATTTGCAGTTGAAGAAAAGGGTAAGGGTTTTCCACTTGATAAGAAGCTTTTGTCATGTTTGTTTCAACTTGGTAGTCATGATCTATGTAGGGAAAATAACTTGTGTATGGTGACTACATTTTACATTTTTCTACCTTTCATATTTGTATTTTGACTTATGTTTTTTTGTGATTTCGGTATCCTTTGATCGAGTATTAACATACCTTTGAAAAAATATCACAATTATTTGATATAGTACTATCTAGATCTACAATGATTGGGGTAGATGAGAGGATGCTTTTGGAAATTTTAGTAATGATGGTCCAGCCATTGAGATTAATGAAGGAAATATTTTAGGTGATTGTGTTTCGATTAAAGTTTTTTGTAAGGAATCTCTTGATAAATTTCTACCATGTGCACCTTGTTGATTCTCTGTTCTATCGGCAATGCCTTTTGATTGGCTTATGATTTGGGAGAGTATTTTTGTTATTATTTATTTCTTTGGTCCTTCAGCAAAAGTTTTGTATGTAGTATTTATGATTGTTTTTTCTAATATGTATGTAGTATTTAGGATTCCTTTTTCTGATATGTTCTTGCTAATCTAACTACTTTTTTGTTTATGTATTTAGAATTTTGGTCTAAAATTTGCAATTTTCAGCTGGTTTTCCTATATTTTAATTCTTTTAAAATAGATCTTAATTTCATTGAATGTATGACTATCACTAATTGGGTGGATGGTGGATTTTACCAGGGTTGTGGGCATTTCATGCATGGAAAAACTGTCAACAACAACGTGCTAAATATTTTTTCTCATATTGTACATCAAATGGCCAAGGTGGATGATGGATTTTAGCAGGGTTGTGGGCATTTTAAGATTGGAAAAACTGTCAACAACAACATGCTAAATATTTTTTCTCATATTGTACATTGAATGATGAAGCATATGTTGGTTGTGCACTAGCACATTGTGGTCGTCTTTGAGGGTTGTCCTTGATGACAACCCACTTGATGAAGATGATGGCAACCTACTTGATGAAGTTGTGCTTGATAGAATATGTCTTGATGAACTTGTCAAATGATGTATCTACAGTGAGTACAGAAGGTAATGAAGAAAGGAATTCAGTATGTGCTAGATCTATGATGAAAAGAGTATGTCTCAAGGCATACGTGGATTTGTCTAGGATAAGTCGCGTATGCACGCGGGAAATAACGTGCCAAGTCGCGTATGGGAAAAAGCGCTCATAAAGTGCAAAACCAGGGGTAACCACCATGGTATTGACCCATTGTATTGAGTAATGATTCGTCTATGTGACCTCGTCCAGGAATACCATCGGAAGTAATGTGGTTTTGGCTCATGGTATTGAAAAAGGGTAAACCTATATAAAGAGAAGAAATTCATTGTGCAAATGATGAGGGTGGTGCGCGTGTTTGGGCTTTAATGAATACTTCACTCTGAAGTATATCTGGTGAAACTTTCCTCTTAATTGATAGATCTGATTCTATAATGCATCTATGAACATACTGAATATTCAAGATCTCTAGATCTTGAAATGGTGAAACTCTTGGATGATCTGAAAAGAAGTGATGAAGACCTGGCGCAAATCTGTTGAAGAAGTCGAAGAAATCTGGGTAAGTTCATAGATTTGGTATGTTCTGCAAAGTTTATCTTTTATAGATCTATACGCAGGTTCGCTTCACTGAAGGCGCGTGTATACGTGGATCTATTTCAACAAAGGCGCGTATTACCTGTTAGGGTTTGTTTGAAAAGTTGCACGAATGTATACGCGGGTTGTCTTCAGTGAAAGCGCGTATATACGCGGATCCATCTAAAGAAAAGCGCATATTATATCTGAACTGATGGTTGCTCAAGGTTGAATGTGTTTCTGCATACTTATTTTGAAGTTTGGGTTATCTCTAATATACTAATTACAGTGGTTTCACTGTTCGGTTTGGAAGCAATGGGAAAAGTATGTTTGTTGATAAGTAAAGGGTTGTGTTGGAGCTGTTTGATCTAGTTTGAAAATTGATGAAGCGTGGTCTGCAGTGGATCTGAGGGTTGAAGCCTTCAATCTGATAATAGAAACTTACTGTCAGCAGAGGTTGGTTGTAATATCAGGGGGTAGTAGCTCCCTTCCAGGTGAGACTGGTAAACGAGAGCAGGGGGTTGAAGCTCCCTTCTAGGTAAGGCTGGTAAACGAGAGAAGGTTGTGGCCTTCTGCAGGTGGGTGCCTGTGTACTGGTATAAGTCTGCACCAGGACATGATTGAAAGAATTTTTCTCTATAATAAAATATTGAAGGCTGAGACAACGGCAGCGGTGGTTTTCTCCCGACTTGGGTTTCCACCTAAAAATCATGGTGTTCATGTGTGATGCTTTTGTGTGATGTTTCATTTTGTTAATTACTGCACATGTCTACTGTTATATAAACATCTGATAAATGAATACATGCAAGGATCTAAGTGAAGAATTGTTTGTTTATTAATATCTCTGTGCATACGCGAGTTCAGTAAAGGTGTCTGTGTATATATGCTAGTCTGATTCATTAAAGTAGCGTATGGGTTACTAAAGTTTGAAAAGGTAAAAAGATGCTGAGTAAATCCTAAATACTGATTCACCCCCCCTCTCAGTATTTTTCCAACAATTGGTATCAGAGCGGGTCCTTCTGAAAAGGCTTAACCGCTAGAAGGAAGATCAAGCAAGATGAGCAATCACGAGGGAACAACATCTATCAAACCTCCGCTCTTCAATGGAAGCAATTTAATCTTCTAGAAAATAAGGATGAGATCCTATCTTCAGTCTATGGGAGAAGATATATGGGCCATTGTTGAACAAGGATATCAATATCCAGCTGCTACACCAACAGATCCAACTGAAAGAAAGAATTATGAATCAAATGCAAAAGCGGTCAATGCTATAACTGGAAGTCTAACTGAAGCAGAATTTGTCAAATTCATGCAGCTAAATACAGCAAAGGAGATATGAGACAAAATCATCCTAAGCTATGAAGGTGATGCAAAGGTAAAAAGTGCAAAACTTCAATCTCTCAGAATTGAGTATGAAAATTTAAAAATGCATAGTGATGAGAATATTGCTGGTTTCTTTTTACGTGTTGATGATGTTGTAAACCGTATGAGAAATCTGGGAGAAACAATAACCGAATCCACTTTGGTTGAGAAAATTTTGAGATCACTAACGGCCAAGTTTGAGTCAAAAGTTTTTGCTCTTGAAGAAAAACAGGACCTTCAAAATCTTACTATGGTGCAACTTCATGGCATATTGACTGCATACGAAATGAGGAGAGGAGGACCATCTGAAGTCAAAGAAGTTGTTTTTAAAGTTTCTACAAAAGGGAAAGAAGTTCAAAAACCGGAAGGGTCAGGATATATCTCAGAAGAAGATGAGGCAAACTTTGTGAGAAAAATCCAACTAGGAACCGGAAGATTCAAAGGTAAGCTTCCTTTCAAATGTTTTAATTGTGGAAGAGTTGGTCATTATGCTGCAAAATGTCCTTATAAAGAAACTTCTTCTAAAGAGAAAGAAGTAGCAAGAAGAAATAAGAACCGGTCTAGCACTAAGAAAAGCTACTATACAAATGAAGACAGTGATGAGTTATCTGACAGTGAGGAAGAATGTGAACAAGATCTTAGACTTCTCATGGCATTTGAAAATAACTCTAGAGATGATAAGGATGCTTTTATGGATGCTCTAGATGACAATGATTTTCTTTATCAAAACAATCAACTCAAAATATGCTTGGAAGAAAGTAAGATAAGCATAGAGACTCTGAAAAGGCAGAATGAAAAAGCAAAGAAACATAATGAAAAATTAGAATGTGAAGTAGTAAGTCTAAGAAAAGAACTTGAGAAAGTAAAGACTCTGAATCTTAGATTTTCTAAAGGATCTGAAACCTTAGATGAGATTATCAAGGTTCAACGATCTCCTCTGATTAAGACAGGTCTTGGATATACCGGAGAATCCTCTCAGGCTTCAGCACCAAATTATCTAAAAGCAGCTACAACTGGTTTACTACATTCAACCACTCAACAAGGGAATAAAGAATCTTTACAGGTAAAGCATGATCATCACAATACAAGGAACACTAACAGGGATATCTCTCAAAGAAGCAACAATCAACAGGTAAATTCAAATAGAAGATTTCATGATCGCAAAAATTTCTACTTCAATGGACAATGTTTCTCATGTCACAATTTTGGTCATAAAGTTGTTCAATGTGTTGCGTATAAAACCATCATGAAAAGAGAAGAAAGAAAGAAAAGGATGGATATTGAACCAAAAAAGAACACCTATAACAACTTTTATCCTCTTCAAAATGAAGTTGAATGTGCTTATTGCAATAACTTTGGCCATGAAGAATCTGAATGCAGGAGCAAAGTCCAGCCAAAACAACATTTTCCTTCAAGTTCCAAAGTATGGAAAAAGAAGGGATTACAGGTTGAAAATTGTGGGATAGCGTTATTTGCAGAAGGTGAAGAAAATCAATGGTACATTGATAGTGGGTGCTCAAGACACATGACAGGTGACAAAAGCAAACTTCTTTCATATAATGCTCTAGAAAAGGAAAAGAAAGTTACATTTGGAAATGATAATCCTACTGTAATTAAAGGAAAAGGGTCTGTGTTTCTAAAAGAAAAGGTGAAGGCTAATGATGTCATGTATGTGGATGGATTAAGGCATAACCTGTTAAGTGTAAGTCAAATGTGTGATCAAGGTACAAAAGTTGTCTTCAATTCAAAAGAATGTGTGGTTCGTGATCTGGATACAGGTAGAACTATTATAAAAGGGAAAAGAACTTCAAGCAACCTATATGTATTGAAGAACTGCAAAGATCAATTTTACTTGAGCAAATCTTCAGAAAATTGGCTATGGCATAGAAGGCTGGGGCATCTAAGCTTCTCTCAAATCAACAAAGCAAGCAGACTTCAAGCTATTCGTGGTCTTCCCAATATTACTCTACCAGAAAGTATCATATGCAAATCCTACCAATTTGGTAAGCAGACCAGAGTACAATTTAATGCCAAAGAAGGATCATCAAGTAGGCCTCTTGAACTTGTTCATACTGACATTTGTGGACCTATGAGGAAAAATTCACCACATGGAGAAGAATACTATATCTTATTTATTGATGATTTCTCTAGAATGTGTTGGATTGGGTTGCTTAAACACAAAGATGAAGCATTTGAGAAATTTCAAATCTTCAAAGCACTGGTGGAAAATGAATTGGATCTAAAAATCAAATGTCTTAGATCTGATCGAGGAGGAGAATATACATCAAATGAATTCTTTGAATTTTGTGAACAACATGGCATAAAGAGACAGTTCTCTGTAGCAGGCACTCCACAAAAAAATGGCATAGCAGAAAGAATGAATAGAACAATTCAACAAATGGCTAGAGCTATGCTTGATGATTCTGGAACTCCTGACATGTTTTGGGGAGAAGCAGCACATATAGCAGCAAATATTCTCAACAAGGCACATGTTCGGGTAAATAGTGACAAAACTCCATATGAACTCTGGTATGGTAATTCTCCCTCTGTAAAGCATTTTAGAATTTTTGGAAGTAAATGCTTTATAAAAAATAATGATGAAAAGCTTGGCAAGTTTGAACCTAGATCAGATGAAGGGATACTTCTTGGTTACTCATCTACAAGCAGAGCATACAAATGTTACAATAAAAGGCTTCGAAAGATTGTTGAATGTATTGATGTTGTCATTGATGAGTCTCCTACAACTCCTAAAGAAGAAAAACAAGCAACAGAAGAAGATGATGGTGATTTTTGTCCTTCTACATCAAATGGAAATGATATAGACAGTGGATCCAATGAAGAACCTGAAGATGATTTATCAGAGAAAGATCCATCCAGATATGTTCAAAAGAATCATCTTGAATCTCAAATTTTGGGAAACAAGGAATCGGGTGTACAAACAAGAAGGACTCTTGTGGGATCTTCTAGCTATTTGGCATTCCTATCCACAATTGAACCCCAAAATGTCAATCAAGCTAGCAAAGATGAATGTTGGATTCAAGCCATGAATGAAGAGCTTGATCAAATTGAAAAGAATCACACGTGGGAATTGGTACCAAGACCACATGATAAAAATGTCATTGGAACCAAATGGATATTCAAGAACAAGTTAAATGAAAATGGGGATGTTATAAGAAACAAAGCTAGATTGGTTTGCAAAGGGTACACTCAACAAGAAGGTATAGAATTTGAAGAAACTTTTTCTCTTGTAGCTAGACTTGAAGCTATAACAATGTTTCTTGCTTTTTCAAGTTCTCAACAAATCAAAGTCTATCAAATGGATGTCAAATCTGCTTTCCTCAATGGTGATCTTGAAGAAGAAGTTTATATAGAACAACCAGAGGGATTCATTTTGGGAAATGATAAGAATCTTGTTTGTAAACTAAAAAAGGCTCTATATGGTCTCAAACAAGCTCCAAGGGCATGGTACTATCGTCTTGACAAATATCTCCATCAACAAGGATTTTCAAAGGGGTCTGCTCATAGCAACTTATACACAAAAATTGAACATGACAAACTTTTGATTGTGATTGTATATGTTGATGATATCATTTTTGGGAGTAATGAAGAATCCTTGAGTCAAAAATTTGCTTCTGTTATGCAGCAAGAATTTGAGATGTCTTTACTTGGGGAACTAAAATTCTTTCTTGGCTTGCAAGTGCATCAAACTACATATGGTATATTCCTATCACAAGCAAAATATCTTAAGCAAATTTTGAAGAAGTATGGCATGGAAGAATGCAAGCCTGTAAGTACACCAATGATAACCGGATGCAATCTCAGTTCTCATGATGATTCTCCCATGGTGAATCAACTAGAATACAGATCAATGATAGGAAGTCTACTTTATCTCACCGGGACTAGACCGGACATTATGCATGCTGTTGGGATTGTTGGATGATTCCAAGCTAATCCAAAAGAGTCTCATCTTCAGGCTGTCAAAAGAATATTCAAATATTTGCAAGGAACTCAAGACTTTGGACTATGGTATCCAAAGAATGCTGATCTTACTCTTCATGCTTACTTTGATGCAGATTGGGCTGGAAATGTTGATGATTGAAAAAGCACAAGTGGTGGTGGATTCTATATGGGGCCTCGGTTGGTATCTTGGTTCAGTAAGAAGCAAAGTTCTATTGCCTTATCTACTGTTGAAGCAGAATATGTGGCTGCCGCATCTTGTTGCACTCAACTCCTTTGGATGATGCAAACCTTGGGAGATTTTCAAATCAAATGTACTTCTCCTATCTCCATTATGTGTGATAATATAAGTGCCATCAGTATCTCAAAGAATCTTGTTATGCATTCGAAGACCAAGCACATTCCCATCAAGCATCACTTCTTACGTGAACAAGTGCTTGAACAAAAGGTGAAGTTGGAGTATGTTCCCTCCAAAGAACAAGTTGCTGATATCTTTACCAAACCTCTGCCCAGGGAAGCGTTCGAGTATCTAAGACAGAAGCTGGGAGTATTATCTGCTAGTCAAAAGAACAAATCTGCATAAATTCAGAAGATTAAATTGGATACGTGTGTTTCCTGAAACACAGTAGCGTATATACGCGAGTATATGACCAGAAAGTCGCGTATGGATAGCTGCTAACTATTTTTGGTTGGGGTCAGCATTTTGCAGTACTTTTTGATTTTCTGGATATGACAGAACATTTGATGAAAAGAAGATAGGCACAGGAAGGACAAAATTCAGGGGGAGATGAAGAAATGTGAAGTTTTCCATGTTTCACTTTCCATACGCGGGTTATGTGAATAAAAGCTGTGTATACACGCGATTTCATGCAGACACAGTCGCGTATGCATTGATGCTAAAGAAATTTTTACAGCAGCTGAAGATCAGGAGTACCAGTTCAGGGGGAGCATCAGTCTGACTACTGATGATTGAATTGTTGGCACTGTATCTGCTTATTTCTCAGTTCTAAATGTTAATAACATGATACCTGGTTTCTTATGATGAAGATTATGATTGCTTGAGATAGAAGTCTTATGATTCAGAGTTATGGACAGATCATGCAGAGTTTGTTGCTGATGACTTACTGTTGAGGGTGTTCAGGTTGCACAAGCTAAGGAGGAGCTTTGGTCATTTAGAAAGGATGCATTGGATGCAAAGTTTCAAGGGGAGCAGTAGCCTTGCTGGGTGTAATGCATTGTTGGCATTATGATGATTCTGAAATGTAATCTCTTTCTTGAGGTCTTTTTGGTAGTAGTCATGAAAATTCATATTTGTAATTTGATAAAAAGGGCATGATGAGACCCATGATGTAAAATTGTAATATTCAGTCATGTAAGGACTTGTTCATTTTGTAAAACCACTTTGTTGGGTAGTTGAGTCAAAGTCTGTAAACCCACTTGGTTGGGTAGCTGAGTCAAAGTGTGTAAACCCACTTGGTTGGGTACTTGAGTCTCATATGTAAATCCACTTGGTTGGATCTTTGATGTAAGTATGAGTCCTTGATGCTAGGAAAGTCATAGAGTCATATACTTCATTGAAAAATATGTTTGAAGATTCGGCATGAACTCAAGGGGAGCTTGGTCACTTTAGTGTACATCATATCTACAGAACGCTTCCTTCTACATGAGGAGAAAAACCTTGTGTTGGTTTTGATCCGCCCTTTGCCCTTGATGTCAAAGGGGGAGAGTGACATGGTGTTTGAATTCTTAATGTAGTGACATGGTGTCATTGTATTCTTAATGTATCTATCTGTTGTGGTGATCAAACACCGTCGTGGTTGCCATCAAGTCCAAAGGGGGAGATTGTAGGCAATATGATGCTGAGTGTTGTCCTTGATGGCAACCCACTTGATGAAGATGATGGCAACCTACTTGATGAAGTTGTGCTTGATAGAATATGTCTTGATGAACTTGTCAAATGATGTATCTACAGTGAGTACAGAAGATAATGAAGAAAGGAATTCAATATGTGCTAGATCTATGATGAAAAGAGTATGTCTCAAGGCATATGTGGATTTGTCTAGGAGAAGTCGCGTATGCACGCGGGAAATAACGTTCCAAGTTGCGTATGGGAAAAAGTGCTCATAAAGTACAAAACCAGGGGTAACCGCCATGGTATTTACCCATTGTATTGAGTAATGATTCGTCTATGTGACCCCGCCCAGGAATACCATCGAAAGTAATGTGGTTTTGACCCATGGTATTGATAAAGGGTAAACCTATATAAGGAGAAGAAATTCATTGTGCAAAGGGTGTGCATGTGTCTGGGCTTTAATGAATACTTCACTCTGAAGTATATCTGCATGGTGGAACTTTGCTCTTAATTGATAGATCTGATTCTATAATGTATCTATGAACATAATGAAGGTCCAAGATCTCTAGATCGTGAAATGGTGAAACTCTTGGATGATCTGAAAAGAAGTGATGAAGACCTGGTGCAAATCTGTTGAAGAAGTTGAAGAAATCTGGGTAAGTTCATAGATCTGTTCTATTCTGCAAAGTTTATCTTTATAGATCAATACGCAGGTTCGCTTCACTGAAGGCGCGTATATACGAGAATCTATTTCAACAAAGGCGTGTATGACCTGTTAGGGTTTTTCTGAAAAGTTGCACGAATGTATACGCGGGTTGTCTTCAGTGAAAGAGTGTATATACGCGGATCCATCTAAAGAAAAGTGCGTATGATATCTGAATTGATGGTTGCTCATGGTTGAATGTGTTTCTGCATACTTATTCTGAAGGTTGGGTTATCTCTGATATACTGATTACAGTGGTTTCACTATTCGGTTTGGAAGCATTGGGCAAAGTATGTTTGTTGATAAGTGAAGGGTTGTGTTGGAACTGTTTGATCCAGTTTGAAAATTGATGAAACGTGGTCTGCAGTGGATCTGAGGGTTGAAGCCTTCAGTCTGATAATAGAAGCTTTCTGTCAGCAGAGGCTGGTGCCAATATCAGAGGGTAGTAGCTCCCTTCCAGGTGAGACTAGTAAACGAGAGCAGGGGGTTGAAGCTCCCTTCCGGGTGAGGCTGGTAAACGAGAGAAGGTTGTAGCCTTCTGCAGGTGGGTGCCTACGTACTGGTATAAGTCTGCACCAGTACATGATTGTAAGAAGTTTTTCTCTATAATAAAATATTGAAGGCTAAGACAACGGCAGCGGTGGTTTTCTCCCGACTTGGGTTTCCACCTAAAAATCATGGTGTTCATGTGTGATGCTTTTGTGTGATGTTTCATTCTGTTATTACTGCACATGTCTACTGCTATATAAACATCTGATGAATGAATAAATGCAAGGATCTAAGTGAAGAATTGATTGTTTATTAATATCTTTGTGCATACGCGAGTTTTGTAAAGGGTATCCGCGTATATATGTGAGTCTGTTTCATTAAAGTAGCGTATGGGTTATTAAAGAATGAAAAAGAAAAAAGATGTGAGTAAATCCTGAATACTGATTCACCCCCCCCTCTCAGTATTTTTCCAACATAACCTTCTCTTTTAAGGTGCAAGTTAAATATGAGGACATTGTTGACTCTCATTTTTTATAGTTACTAGCCGTTAATGATAACTATGTTGGATTATTTAACTTGCTACAAATTTTTTAGGGATAGATAGGTGGGGATAGATAGGACGATGGCTGTACCAATTTCTTTCTACCTTATTTTGTTGATGTGAAAAAATCCTTGAAAAAATTCATATTGCTAGAATATATGAAGAGTGGAAACATGTTAAACATATACAATTTAATAGTAGATATTAAAGGCTTGTGATCATTCTAGTTACTTTTTTGCATGACTAGATTAAATAGTTTGTAAATTGTTGTATATTTGCTTGTTGTGTGAGTCATTTTACATGGATGAGACATATAGCTAACTCCATTGAGTTATTTTTATCAAGTTAAAAATAGGGGTTGCATGATTTTATATTTTTATGTGTCGAACATTTGTTTTAAATCAATGCCTAGTGCTTCAATGGAAGAGCACCAGCTTTATAAGCAGGAGGTCGTGGTTTGATTTCACTGTGTACTAATATGAATTAATCAATGATATTGTAGTTTAGTTTTAGTTAACTATTTTTTATATTGGTTTATTTCAATGTTGGGATATTTTTCTAGATTCAGTATTATATATTGTATTTAAAGAGACAAAAGTGATGTTGTATTATCTTTGAATGTAA
Organism: Pinus albicaulis; assembly: GCA_034641835.2. Lineage (NCBI taxonomy): Eukaryota > Viridiplantae > Streptophyta > Pinopsida > Pinales > Pinaceae > Pinus > Pinus albicaulis. The sequence continues at coordinate 61,958 of JAXQQM020065556.1, forward strand.
TATTTATTGTCTCTCTAGAGACAATAGTTAGGATCAAAGACATTGTCTCTCTAAAGACAATATGTCTATAATCCCAAATGAAATTGTCTGTGTAGAGACAAAAATGAAATTGTCTTTGGAGAGACAGAAATTCTTGTGTTATATATTGTCTTTATAGAGTCGACATTTTAAGAAAATTTAATTTTAAGACAATTTAATTTGAGACATCCTTTTAAGACAATATTTAAGACAATACACAGATTTTCTTTTCTCTCAATTTAAGATAAATTTTCTTAAATATTGTCTTAAAACCCCCTTTATGTTATAGTCTATCAATCCCATCCTTTCAAGAATTGTTCGCAAAGGATATTTTGCAGTGTATGTTGGAAACGAGCGCAATCATTTCATAGTTCCTATTACTTATTTGAACCATCCTCTATTCCAAGAGCTACTGGAGATAGCAAAGGAAGAGTATGGATACCATCATCGGATCGGGCCCACAATTCCATGTAACAGGGTTGATTTTGAATATATAACTTATGTTGTGGGAAAGGATTCAACAGTAGCAAATATGGAGGCGAAGACATATGAATTTCAGATCAACATGGACGGTACTGATTCCTAGCACCACACTCTTAAACTGCAAGGCATCGTAAAAAAAAATTTAAGAGTATAATAGAGCTTGATTTTATTTGGCTATCTAAAGCCCAGTTATTCTTAAACTACAAGGGATTATAAATATTTTTTTAGGAGTACAATAGAGCTTGATTAATTTTAGCTATCTAAAAACCAGTTATTGATTTTGTATACCGATATTCTGACCGCTGTGATCAAACCATGAAAATTCAAACTTATACCTTGTAGCAGAGTGAATGAATTTTTGTACTCTTGATGTTTTCCATATCCCAAACCGTTTTCTCCTCAATTCCATCTGTGATTATGAGTTGTGATCAAATAGTGAAAC
>JAXQQM020059419.1:0-44453 GCA_034641835.2 Pinus albicaulis
GGAAGGGTGAGATACAGAGGCTTTATGGCCCTTTGCAGACTCTATCTACAGATATGTGAAATTTCCTAGTAGGAATGGTTATCAATCTGTTAGCCACCTATAAATTTGTCATATCAAATGGTGGCTAAATCATTTTTGAAGCCTTCAATAAAAAGTTTTTATTACCAAATTGTTAATTCTTGAAGTCTTGTGAAGACATATTATTCTTTGATTATTCTTCATTGTTGTTTCCCTCTTAAAACTCTGAAATTCTATTGTTTTCCCTGAAGAAAAGACTGCTGCAAAAAACTCCATTTTCCCCTCATTTTACCCCTCCTTTCACTTCAAATTAGCCTCCATTTTTATCCCCTTCTTCCCCATGAATTTCCTCTATTTTTCCTCATTTCCCTTCTTCCTTTCATAAAAACCCCTTTGATAAGGTTTAAACTCCTTTTTTGCCTTATCGGAAGTTTTCAAATCCTTTGAAAATCTTTGAAAAAAAACATAAAAAACCCACTTTTTACATTATGGGCCTAAGCCCCTTTGGCTAAGTCCTAAACCACTTCCCCACCATGTGACTTGGCACTAGAACCAAGCACTAAACCCATATGGTGCTTATCGCATCAAAACTTTTGACGAGCGCATGTCTTTTTGTTACATAAACTCCCCGATGCGAGTGGCTCCCTTTGTTATAACTCTCGATCCCTTTGCCTCTTCGCAAAACCAACAGCCCCGCAATCAGGCGCTAAAACCTCATATAAAACCCTTCCCCGATGCGCACTTTCCTTTTTATTTTATTTTTAAAACCCATTTTTCATATTATAACATGACCTGCCATTCATTGGTTGAAGCCATTCCCAACTGTTGATCTTAAGCCAATCAACGACCTGTGCAAGCTCGCATCGGAGATTTCGTTGGGTGCATTTGTATATTTTATTTCCCCCTTTCAATTGGCGATCTCTTGATGGTTTCTCAGCCGTTGATCTCCCCCACCAGATCAAGATCTGAAGGCCCACATCACTTCATCCCAAAGCCCATCCCTCCGCCTTAGACCTCCTCCGATTCATTCTCATATCGATGCAGTCCCTTGGCACTCAACGAGTCTACGTTCAATCGCATTGGCACTTTTCTCCTTTTTGTGATCTGACTCCCGGTGCATCGTTTCCCAATTAATCCATACGAAAATGTCCAGATACAACGGATCATTCCTCACCACCTTGTTTAAATTCATGAACCTTGTATAAAGTTTTAATTGATATCTACATTTGATCTCACAGATCATTGGCCCACATTGACCCATCTCTACCCAACCTCTCACCTGTTTATTCATTCGACCGAGATTTAATCTAGGCAGATTCATTCCTTGATCCAATGGTCTAGAATCATCTCGATAGGCCCAAATCCCCCTCGGGTCCTACCCTCTCCCCAGATTAAATCTCCGCGGTCCATCCTCGATCGAGTGGTCCAAATTAAAATCGCCTCCACCTCTCCACCGCACATTTATCCTCCATCGCGTTCCCTCCTCCTCGATCGTTCGATAACTGCCCTCTCCGCTCCGGTCAATGTTCCGCTTCGTAGATTCAAGCTTGAAAGATAATGTTTTAAATTGCGTGATGAGGGTGGTTTTGAAATACCACGTGTCGTCTCCTAATTCATATCGCATTCGAAATTTAAAACCAAAAGTTAAAACCGCCCTTCCTCCATTTTGCAGTGCGAAACCAATGGTTTCTATAGCCGAAACCACTTTACCCCATTTGTATTACATTCCATCGCATTTTATCTCCACCGTTGATCTCTGCAGATCAACGGCCCACATTCAATCTTGCGTTGATTCATCGCCCTCCACCCATCCTCCAAAGGCCTTCATCGAGGGTCCTCACTGTTGGATCTCTACTACTGCTCACATTCGATGCCTCAAAGTTATTTTAAACCCTGCCAATTTCGTTTTAACCATATTTCCTCCGCCAAAGGTTTTTAACCCGTTTCCTTTGTATATTCTCCCATTTCATTATAAATGTGACCCCTTCGCATTATATATTCAGGACTAATCTCGAACGTTGATCAATATGCATCAATAGCTTGGACTTAATATCTTGCACCGTTTATCCAACTGCCTTCCTTTTTAACCTCTACGAGCAATCCTTGCCATTGGATGCTTTCATCCAACGGCTGCGATCTAACATAAACCATCTGAAGCAGTTAAACCTTATCCTGCAGTATTTTTCTAAATTTTCTTGGTTTGTGCAGGTTTTAATGGTTTTTTTCGAATGTTTTAAAGGAGAATTGAAGGCCAGGGATGACGATCCCCTGGGCCATCATCCATCAAGGAGATCATTCTACAGGGTTCTGAATTATGTTTTTTCAGTACCTCATGAGCGCTAATGCCATTATAAAAGCCCTTGTAACGCCTGCACATCAATAAGATACAACAAAGCTAAATCAAGTAAAGTGTATCAGTGTGAAAGGATCCAACCACAACAGAGATGAAGAATTGAAGGTTGTTTACACAGTTTTGAGGGATTACGGCCTAAATCGACCATATGAAGCCTGATCCATTCAATTAAACACAATTTTTAGAACAGAAGACAGAAATTAGGCCTAATTAAGCCTAACACACAGAATTAAAGCAAATTAACAGTGACTAAAGAAAGACAATTAGATCTATCTGTCTGAGAAATCCTGCACTACCACATCAGAGGCTAATTGAATCCTCTCAGCTACCAAAAGCCACATGCAGCCTCAAAGAATTCAAAAGAGGCCGAGTTATTACCAGAATAGAAGATATTTGCCTTAATACAGCTGAACAGTTATTCCAGGCCAAAGATACTTATTGCAAAATATCAACAAAGTTATTATAAAGATGACACAGAGCCTTAAAGTCAACACAATCTTCCCATCAAGCTTAATACTTAATGTAAGCCAATTAATATAGAGAAATATCAAAAAATTTCTCCATTGAGCCCCTCAAAGGCCGAGAAGCATTAAATTGTATTAATTGAGCCTATAGATCTTTTCTCTCATTCCACCTCATCCTTTTCCTATAAAATCTTCTTGAGGAGCTCATTGTAAAGGGTTGGTTGCATAACTTTGAAATATACTTGTGCTCAAAACTTTCTATATGTAAATAGTGTTCATAGGCTCTTGAAGCTATGTTTGTAATCAAATAATTTAGGCTGAGAAGAGAACATGATTGCTGAACTGAAACATTGGACTTGAAGAATGTAACTGGATTGACGTCAATATACAAGCTGATTCTTCAGATACTGGTCTATATCACTGGTGAAGTGCTTATTTCTGTGTTATTTTTTTCCTTTCATGTATTCCATTTTGTCCATTTATTCTCTGATAAAGAACAACAAGCATAGAGTTAGGATTTACAGTTTACAGTACCCTTCTCTGACTAATAAGCTTTATCTCAATGTTTTCCTCCAAATTGTGTGTTTAAGAATCTCTTAAATTAAAGTATAAACATTATCAAGGAATGTTGGTTTGTCCCTGTCTTGATGTGCGAAGCTTGACAAGGAATTTCTTGAATGATATTTTCATTATCTACTCAGTAGAGTTAGACTAGGAAAGTTTATGGTTTGCCCTGTCTTCTAGTTCTTTCTTCAAAGGTAATTCTGAAAGTTTCCCTAAGAGTATGCTGAAAGCAGTTTAGATTTAAAAGTATCTTATCTGATCTTAGGCTGCACTTTGTTTTTCTTATCTGTTTTCATCCCTTCTGAAAGTAATTATGTGGATTACTGGATTGTTTGTCTAATGAGTTAGCTTTAATACGAACTTGTCCAAAGAAGTCTATGGTTAGCCCTATCATTTGGTTGGTTTTAAACAGTTACTTAAAATGCTTTTCTTGTTTGGAAAGACTGATAAATCCTAGTTGAAATTATTGTCTTTTTCCACCCCTTCAACACTTTTATTGTTCCATTCCATAATTTTATCTAAAAGATCTTGTGATATAAATGACTTGCCCCTTGGACCACTCTTGAAATTGTTGCACAATTAAACCCTTTTATGACTCCATATCCCAATGGACTAGAAACCAGCGTTATATCTATCCTATCAGCCAAAGCTTGTTCTGATTGCTTGCAACTTAAAACCTTTGAAACTCTTTCATTTTAGGACTTTCCAATCAATTAAAGATCATGCTCAACCATCCAAAAAAAAAAAAAAAACCTCGTTCTTCATAACTAGCCTAATATCACATTCAAAAGCCTTAAAGATAAATCAATCTTTGCACTTATAGAGAGATCCCTCTCTGGATTCAGGAGGGATAGATCCTAGAATCCCAAAGTGATTCAAGTGTTCTCCCGTGGTTTGTATTTTCCAATCTTGAAAATTACGGAGGTACGGAGATAACAAATCCAAGCCCGGAAAACGAATTTTCCGTATGGAGGTAGCAAAAAGGATTTGATCCTTGGTCACATGAAGATGAAATCAATCTATAAATATATGTGCAGCAGAAAATTTAGACAAACTCTTGAGGAATATCTTACTTAAATCAAGCCAAAGAATCTCAAGGAGACAATGTACATAAGAATGGAGAAAGCACTGCTCACATATTTTATTCCTACTAAGACTGCGCAGTCTATGGGAGGTACTGTAGTGGTAAATACATAAACATGAATGATCCAGCAATGTAAGCTCAAATAAGAAGGGGGAGCAAGGCTTCAACCCTTGAAAATACAATACAACAACCCTCTAAAAGGATTGGATGGAAACTAGACAAAATGGCATTTTTACCAAAATGCCAGAGTTGCTGGGCAGCTGCTGCAGCTCAATAGAGACTGGAAATGAAAGGAGCTTGCTGAATATGATGCCTTTGCTGAAATAAATCCTTTGTTAAATCTTCTAGATGAAGGTTTATCCTTTCATAGAAGATCTCACCACCCACCAAAATGCTGCAACCCTCACTGCAAATGCTCTCTATGAACTACGCAGTCAAGGAAGAGGGATGCTCTTATGCTGATGGAAATGATTGGCCTGATGCCAAAGATGATGGATTGAAGATAAAAAAACTCCCTCACTGATCTCCCAAAGGAATGGAGACTCCCTCCTCTGAAATACAATGCCGGAAGTAGTGTTGAGGAACCCCCCCCTACAACACCCAACAACACAACTCAACCACCAATAGAGACTATGCTGGAGCTGAATGGAATGCTTTGGCCTCAAGCCAAAATATGGGGAAAATAAAGAACAAGCTCTTCCAAGAGCTACTCAATGGAAGAGATGGGATTCCCACCCGGAAACACCCAGTGCTAGCAGCACTGCATCTGAGCTAAACATCCAAAGGATGCTCTTGTCTGAGAAGACAAGAAAAATGATAATCAAAAGCATGAATGAGAATGGCTACTTCGTTCTCCTTTTAAACAAGTGAAAGGTGCTTTTCCATGGGCCCCAAACCTTAGGGTTTCCTCTCTAGAATGGTCTCCTCCTCATGCAAACTATGCTGGCCCACCAAGTGAATCTTATCCTCTCTATCTGCGCAGTCAACTTGGCCTCTTCTAGAATTATCCACCTACAATTTGTCTCTTTTCACACATGGGGTGTGAAATCTAGTTCTTTATTGACCCTTTTCACATTACAAGGGTTCCTTATTCAGATTTTTATTATCAATGGGTTTTCCTACCCATTTATTCTTCTCCTAAAGCAAAAACAAAAGTTTTTAATGTTCCACAAAATTTTGGAACATTACATACTCCATCTATCATTCTAACCTCTTCCTTTTCCACCAAGTGCATCAAATGTGAAGTGATCCCTGGGACACTCCATCAATAATTCCAAGCTCTAAATCTAATGGTCGCGTACGCTTATGTAGATTCAAGCCCGAAAGATAATGTTTTAAATTTATGCGATGAGGGTGGTTTTGTAGGGCCACGTGTCGGGCTCTAACGCATATCGCGTTCAAAAATCTAAAACCATCCTTCCTCCATTTTCTTGCTCGAAACCAGCTATTTCTCAAGCAGAAACCACTTTCACCATTTGTATTACATTTCATTGCATTTTATATCCACCGTTGATCTCTGCAGATCAAAGGCCAGCATTCAATCTCGCATTTCTTAATCACCCTTCGCCCATCCTCCAACAGCCTTCTTATATCAACCTCCACTGTTGATCTCCGTGGACTAAACTAATCCAATGGCCCAGGATCGTTTGGAAACCCCAATTTACCTTTCAATAATTTTTTCCTCTGCCAAAGGTTTTTTAAAACCTATTTTCTTTGCATTTTATTCTATTTTGCTATAAAGTGGCCCTTCTACATGATATTTATTTGGTTGATCTCGACCGTTAATCAACACAGATCAACGGCCCGGACTTAATCTCCCACCATTTATTCCAAACTTCCTCCTTTTAACCTCTACGATAAATCTCCACCATTGGATGCTTTCATCCAACGGCGGCGCACTAAACCTAAGCCTCCAAAGCAATATTACCTTATCCCACGGGATTCTCTTAATATTTCTTGGTTTATGTAGGTTTTAAAGGTTTTTCAAATGATTTTAAAAGAAAATGAAAGCCGAGGATGAAAATCCTCCAGGCCTTCATTCATAAAAAAATATCCACCTACAGGGTTCAACACCATGTTTTATCAGTGTCTCATGAGCACTGGTACCATTATGAACCCTCTGTGCACCTGCACATCAACAAGACACAGCAAAATCTAATCAAGTAAAGAGTATCATTGTGAAAGGATCCAATCAAACCAGAGATGAAGAATTAAAGATGGTTTACACAGTTTGGGTGGATTATGGCCTAAATCAACAATAAAATGCCTAATCCACTAAATCAAACACAGTTCAAGAATAGAAGATAAGAAATTAGGCCGAATTAAGCCTAACACACAGAGTTAAAACAAACTAACAGTGTTTAAAGGAGGACAAAGTAATTCAACAATCTGAGAAGCCTCCACTGCCACATCAGAGGCTAATTGATTCCTCACCAGCTACCAAAGGCCACCTGTACCCTCAAAGCATTCAAAATATGGCATAGTTATTACCAAAATAGAGGATATCTTCCTTAATACAGCTGAATAGTTATCCCAAGCCAAAGAGAGTTATTGCAAAATATCAGCAAAGTTATTACAAAGATGACACAGAGCCTTAAAGTCAACAAAATCTTCCCAGCGAGCTTAATACTTAATGTAAAAAAATTAATATAGAGGAATATCTGAAATCTTCTCCATTAAGCCCCTCAAAGGCCGAGAAGCATTAAACTGTATTAATTGAACCTATAGATCTTTTCCCTCATTCCACCTCCTCATTTTCCTATAAAATCTTCTTGAGGAGCTCATTGTAAAGGGTTGGTTGTAGAAATTTGAAATATACTTGTGCTCGAAACGTTCTACATGTAAATAGTGTTCAGAGGCTCTTGAAGCTCTATTTGTAATCAAATAAGTTAGGCTGAGAAGAGAAGATGATTGTTGAACTGAAACATTGGACTTGAAGAATGTAACTGGATTGACATCAATATACAAGTTGATTCTTGGGATCCTGGTCTATATCACTGGTGAAGTGCTTCTTTCTGTGTTATTGTTTTCCTTTCATGTATGCCATTTTTTCCATTTATTCTCTGATAAAGAACAACAAGCATAGAGTTAGGATTTACTGTTTACAGTACCCTTCTCTGATTGATAAGCTTTATCTCAATGTTTTCCTCCAAATTGTGTGTTTAATAAGCTCTTAAGTTAAGTGTAAACATTATCAAGGAATGTTGGTTTGTCCTTGTCTTGATGTGCGAAGCTTGAAAATAAATTCTTGAATGTTATTTTCATTATATACTCAGTAGAGTTAGACTAGGAAAGTTTATGGTTTGCCATGTCTTCTATTTCTTTCTTCAAAGGTAATTCTGAAAGTTTCCCTAAGAATATGCTGAAAGCATTTTAGATTTAAAAGTATCTTATTTGATCTTAGGCTGCACTTTGTTTTTCTTATCTGTTTTCATCCCTTTTGAAAGTAATTATGTGGATTACTAGATTGTTTGTCTGTTGAGTTAGCTTTAATACAAGCTTGTCCAAAGAAGTCTATGGTTAGCCCTGTCCTTTGGTTGGTTTTAAACAGTTACTTAAAAGGTTTTTCTTGTTTGGAAAGACTGATAAATCCTAGTTGAAATTATTGTCTTTTTCCACCCCTTCAACACTTTTATTGTTCCATTCCATCATTTTATCTAAGAGATATTGTGATATAGATGACTTGCCCCTTGGACCACTCTTGAAATTGTTGCACAATTAAACCCTTTTATGACTCCATAGCCCAATGGACTAAAAACCAACGTCATATCTATTCTATCAACCAAAGCTTGTTCTGATTGCTTGCAACTTCACACCTTTGAAAATATTTCATTTTAGGACTTTCCAATCAACTAAACATCATTCTCAACCATCCAAAACCAAACAAAAATCCTTTCTCTTAATAACTAGCCTAATATCATACCCAAAATCCTTAAAGATAAATGAATATTTGCACTTATAGAGAGATTCATCTCTGGATTCAGGAGGGTTAGATCCTAGAATCCCAAAGTGGTTCAAGTGTTCTCTCTGTAGTTTTTATTTTCCAATCTTGCAAATTACGGGGAGCTAACATTTCTGGCGACTCCACTGGGGAACTTGAGTGTTTTTCATCCTTGATACCTTTAAGACCTAAAATTACCCCTTGATTCAAGAATATTGTTCAGTGAGTACAAGTAGCCCTCTTCAAGCAATACCAAAGAAAATGGTAATCACGATAGAACTTATTTTGAATCAGTGACAAACTAAGGAAACCTTAGGATTCTCATAAGAACTTATCAAACCTTGAAGGAATAGTTGGCTTAGCCATAAGAGAAACTGTCTTTGTCTCAGCACCGTAGCTAAGTGTTGAAACAGATTTAGGACACTCTTACAACCCATAAGACTGAAATAACTCAGAAAACCCAAAAATATTTCAGATTGGTATTCTAATAAACATGGTGGTGGACCATAAAACCTTTTACCTCCAAAAGAGCTGAAAATTTCCACCTGGTGACTCCACAATCCTAAACAGACCTTAAGGCTCCACTGGGAAGACCCATTATCATCATAAAATCATACAAACTCAGTTAGAGGACTTTAGGATTAAATTTTTATTGTTTAAAAGATCAGTTAGCCTCTTAAAGACTGTCATATTTGGTTAAACTTTTCTTGATTAGTTGGGTCTGAAAAACATAGCATAGTGGCTCCTAGAAAGATTTATACTAGAGCCTATCCTGACTCAAACCCTCCTAAGATAGTTGATAACCCTGAAATAATCCTTAGGAAGTCTCCTGAGGTTAAATCTTCAACTGTTTTCAGATCACCCTTTAGAGCTAATTCTATTCCTGAAAACCTTGCAGCTCTACAACAATCACAAGTTGACTTAAGAAATCCATTTAGAACTAGGTCGCTTGATGATTTAGATCAGCTAGATTCAGAGTTTTCACTTTCATCCCCAGAACGAAGTGAACATCCTGGTAGTATAGAAACTACACCACCTGATTTACATTTTCTTTACAATTTAGGTGTCTCTCATCCAAGGTCAGCTCAGCAATCTATTGCTGGTCCATCCACATCTGTTCTTCGTACATTCACTATCCAAACCACTCCATTCCAACCCACTTTCCCTCTTGTCAATCCACCGCTTGTAAACCCCCCACTGTTTCCACAACCTCCTATCATGGCAACATGGTATGCCCCGTTGGTCCTTCCTTTGCCCTTAGTCAATATTCCACAGGACTATCAGTCCAAGATACCATTGTATGATGCCAGTAATGCTACTACTGCTTCACAACATGTGGATAAGATGAATGACTACTTTGACAGATTGATATTGATGATGAAAATGTCAAACTTAGATTATTTGCTCAGAGTTTGGGGGGAGAAGTAAGAAAATGGTTCAAAGGCTTAACCCCTCATAGTATTAATGATCTCCAAGCCCTCCATCAGTTATTCTTAAACAAATTGGAAGTGAAGAAAAACCCTCTCCAAATACTTTCGGACTACAAGAATCTCCACAGAAACACTGGGGAAAGTGTACAAGCTTATTGCATTAGGTTTAATAGTGTGTATAATGCCCTTCCCCCAGATCTAAAACCTCCACAAGGCTCATCTTTAAACAATTTTCCTGAAGGATTTGATCCTGAAATGGCTTATCAGCTGAGAGAGAGAGATCCTTTAACTCTTGAAGATATGCAAAAAGGAGCTCTTGTTGTGGAAGTCAATTTAATGGAGAAAAGAGCAAGAATGAAGAATGAGAAGAAAGTGTCCTTTAGAGAGGAATCTGCACCTTCCACATCTAGCTCAAAGATGGAAAGAATGATGGAGGAGATGATGAAAAATATTAGCATACTTGAGAGAGCACAATCTATTCAAAACCAAACAACTCCTCAAAACAGAAATCAAAACCAAAATCAGAATTTTAGGAGAAACCAACCTCAAAACAGACCAAGGGAGGATGATCAACAGATCACCCCTCCTTTTCATCAAAACTATGTAAGTGAGGTTGAAGAAACAATAGAGCAAACAGAGGAAGATGGCATAAACATGTTGGGAGTAGATAATGATGATTTTGAAGTTCATTACAATAGAAAAAAAGGTCTATACACACCCTATGATGACAAAATAGCTGAAGATGAATATTACTACCAAGAAATGGAAAATGTCATTATAGAAACCACAAAGGAATATGACCTTAGGAGTAAAAGCAATCAAGAAACTCCCAAAACTAAAACCTCTGAAAAATATGCACAAAACATCACTGTAAATAAACCCAAAATTGTAAAACAGAAAGATAAAACAGTGGCTGGAAATTCTGATAAAAACAAAGAGAAAAGCACTCAAAACAATGAAAAACAGAGTGCAGACCTTAGTAGCGTTAGCACCTCAGCTAGTGCTCCTGTCAAAACAATTTTAACAAATGTAAATAGAGGAAGTCAACAAACTGATCTTGCTGATAAAATGGTGGTTAACAAAGCTGAAACAAACCTTGTAAGAACTCAGCTACCTTTTAGTTTGGAGCAGGAAATTGCCAAGATAAAGATCTATGTTCCCCTTACTGAATTAGCCACCCAAAATTTGTATAGATCTCAAATTTTGAAGGCTTTTAACATAGAAGAGAATAATGACACTGTCAATCTTAATGATGACCAACCAGAGCTCATATTTGGTCCTAAGATTGAGGGTAGATATCAAGAAGGACCGGTTCCTCCTTTTTATGTTAGTTTAAATGTTCATGACAAGATTTTTCACAACGCTATGCATGATTCAGGGGTCTCTCACAATTTAATTCCCAAAGCTATAATGGAGAGCTTAGGCCTTGAAATAACTAGACCTTACAAAGATCTTTACTCCTTTGACTCAAGTAGAGTAAAATGTTTAGGCTTAATCAAAGACCTCTATGTAAACTTAGCACAAATTCCAGCCAAATGTTTAGTAATGGATATTGTAGTGGCTGATGTACCCCCAAAATATGGTATGTTGTTATCAAGATCTTGGGGAGCTAAGTTACAAGGAACTATGCAGATGGACCTGACATATGTAACCATCCCTGTTTTCAATCAGACTAGAAGACTTTATAGGGAGTCTCATATGCAATACATGGTTACTAGCCAAGAGAGACCACAAAACTCTCCCCTTTATTCTGTAAATACAGGCCTTGACTCATTTATCCTTTTTAATGATGAAACATTCAGTGAACAAGTGACCTTAACTAAATTAATGGTAGATAGAGGGGAGGAGGAAGACAACACAGAAGTGTCAAAACTGTTTGCTAAACCAGAAACCTACAGCAAACAAAGCACGGGTCTAGATCTACAAATCATTCATCTTTTGATTTTAAACCTTGAGAGTCAAGAAAGAAGTCCTCAATGCAATGAAAACCTAAGGAGTTAAAAAAAAATTGACGAAGTGTTGATCTTCAATAACAATTCAAAAGCATGCTAGTTGAAGAGGATAGTAACCAAACTGATGATCCTGAAACTAGTCCTCTTTGGAGTATGCACTTTGATGGATCTTGTACTAAGAGTGATGCAGGTGTGGGAGTGTGGCTTCACAATACAATTAACAATCACACTGAAGGGAATTCCTGCAAATTAAACTTTCAGTGCACCAATAACATAGCCGAGTATGAAGCCCTTCTTTTAGGCCTGCATTTATTAAAGAAATTAGGGGCCAAAAGAATAAAAGTTCATGGTGATTCTAAACTAATAATTAGGCAAGTCAATGGGGAATATACTGCAAAACATCCGAGACTTAGGGCCTATCGAAACGATGTCAAGGATTTATTGAAAACATTCGAGGAATTTAAACTAATTTTTGTCCCAAGAAACAAAAACATTCAAGCTAACAATTTAGCTTTTGTTGCTAGAACATGCTTAACACCATTTGAAACCAAAAAATACACAACTCAAATTAAATTCAGACTAGCTGTCCTTGATAATGAGAAATATTTGCAAGTGCTTGATGGGGACAAACAAATAGAAGACTTCCTGCAGTCCAGAAATGAATTTGAACTACCGAGTTCAGATTCAAACTATGAAATAGACTGTCCTAGTGAAGAAAATCTATTTGATGAAGAAGAGTAGTCTCCAGAGATGGCTGATGTAAATATGTTGTCTAACAAACTTTAAAACACAACACCAAGTGTTGCAAAGTTAGAAAAATAAGACTTAGAAACTCTACATTCTAACAGTCAAAGTCTGCCAAGGGGTCTGGTCCCTTTAGAAGATTTTTTTGATTTCAACGATGTTGCCAAGAAACCAAGGCTGGAGCCTGTGGAAACTGAAGTTGAAGAGTGTAATATAGGCATTGAACTAAAAACAAAGATAATCAAACTGTCTAAAACTTTCCCAGCTCACATCAAACTTAAATACATAGAGTTGTTTAAAGAAATTTCTGATGGTTTTGTGTGGAGTTATAAGGATCTGAAATCCTATGACACTGAGATAATTCAGCACAAGATACCTCTCAAGGAAAACCAAAAGCCATTTAAACAAAAACTACGAAGAATAAACCCTATTCAGTTACCTTTGGTTGAGAAGGAGATCAAGAAAATGTATGAAGCTGGTATTATTGTTCCTATTAGATATTCAGAATGGGTGTCTAATTTAGTGTCAGTTAGGAAGAAAACAGGAGAGATTAGGCTTTGTATTAACTTTAGAGACTTAAACAAAGCCTCATTGAAGGACAACTACCCTTTACCCAAAATGGATCATGTTTTACAAAGGGTAGTTGGTTCTAAAAGAATTTCTTTGCTAGATGGCTACTCAGGATACAATCAGATTTTAGTACATCCTGATGATCAACTCAAGACATCTTTCACTACACCTTGGGGCACTTTCATGTATGTGAAATTCCCTCTGGTTTAGTGAATGTTGGTGCTACTTTTCATAGAGCCATGGATATTACATTCTCGGAAGAATTGGGCTACTTCATCATTATTTACCTTGATGATGTCATTGTTTTCTCCAAAACAGATGAAGAGAACTTAGAACACCTAAGAAAATTAATTGAGAAATGCAAGAAGTTTGGGATATCTTTAAATCCAAAGAAAACACTGTTTGGTCTCCAATAAGGTAAACTTATTTGGCACATCATATCAGAAGAGGGGATAAAGATAGACCCAAAGAGGATTGAGGCTATATTGCAAATCACTCATCCTCGTAACATCAAGGAACTTCAATCTTTCATTGGAAAGATTAATTTCTTGAGAAGGTTCATACCCAACTTAGCTGAGCTCCTTAGAAACATTACGAACGTGCTGAAAAAGGAACAAGGATTTAAATGGACCTTGGAAGAAAAGAAGTATTTTGAGCTGGTAAAACAAGCATTAACCAAAACACCAGCTCTAATAAATCCTGATTTTTCAAAATATTTTTACATTTTTTCATTTGCATCAGAACATACAATAGTTGTTGTCCTATTGCAGAAAAATCCACGGGGACAAGAGCAGCCCATTGCATTCTTTAGCAAGGCATTGAGAGATGCTCCTCTGAAGTAAAACATTCTGGAAAAACAAGCCTTTGCCTTAGTCAAAGCCTTAAAAGACTTTAGAGTTTACATTCTGCACTCCCACATCGTTGCCTTTGTCCCAAATTCAGTTGTGAAAGACATTCTAACACAGGACCCAGATGGTAAGAGAGGTAAGTGGATAGCTGTGATACTTGAATATGATTTAGAAATCAAGCCCACTAAACTCATTAAAGGCCAAGGACTAGCTAGATTAATGGCTAAATCAAATTTTGAAGTTCTTGATATAAATATGATAAATGCTTTAGATGAACAAGAGGAATTTTCAACTCCCATTGTTGAAGACCATTTTATGAATTCCTCTTGGTATGCTGATATTCTATATGTTTTGCTTAATTTGAATACACCTCCTAGTTTCTCAAAAACAAAGGCAAGGTTTTTAAAATTGAAAGCTATAAACTACTGTATTCTAGATAAATGTCTTTATTGGAAAAATGCAAGTGGGTTATTGCTTAAATGTTTGCTTGAGAATGATGCAGAGAAGGTTAAGCACGAGTTCCATGAAGGAGAATGTGGAGGCCACCTCTACTGGAAGACAACAGCCAAAAAAATCCTTAGAGCTGGTTACTATTGGCCCACCCTCTTTCTAGATGTACACAAGATGATAATTGCCTGTCATAAATGCCAACTTTTTGAAGGCAAAAGAAAGTTGTTGCCCTTACCTCTACATCCAATCGCTGTTGAAGCTCCTTTTCAACAGTGGGTACTTGACTTCATAGGAGAAATCCATCCACCCTCATCTGCCCAGCATAGATGAATCCTCACTGCAAAAGACTACTTTATCAAATGGATAGAAGCCATCCCTTCTAGGCAAGCCAATGACTCTGTCATCATAAAATTCATTGAGACTCATATCCTCTCTAGATTGGGCTATCCTAGGAAGATCATCACTGATAATGCTGCTGCATTTGGATCCAAGAAGATGGTTGAATTCTGTCACAAGTATCAGATAACATTGGGTCATTCTACTGCTTATTACCCTCAAGGTAATGGTCTAGTAGAATCCTCAAACAAGATTTTGGTGAACATAATCAAGAAGTTGCTGGAGGACAACAAGAAGTCTTGGCACACAAAGCTATTACATGCACTATGGGCCGACAGATTAACACTTAAGAAATCTATTGGGATGTCACCCTATCAACTTGTGTATGGAATAGATGCAATTTTTCTAAGCAGCCTTGGTGTACCAGTCATGAAGCTGATCCAAGAAGTGCAGTCTGAAGACAATGACATGATCGGAAGGATTAATTAAACTATACATCTTCAGCAAACCAGAGAGGAAGTCTACAACAAAGCATTACAAAAGCAAGAGAGCATCAAGAAGCTTTTTGATAGAAGAACAAAGGCCAACAATTTCAACATTGGGGACAAAGTGTTAAAGTGGGACTCAAGGACAGAAGACAAAGGCAAGCATGGGAAATTTGATAACTTATGGCTTGGCCCTTATCTCATTCATTCTTCTGCTGGTAACAATGCCTATTTCTTGCAGGAATTGAATGGAGCTGAACTGTTTGGGGGTCCTGTCAATGGCAGGATGCTCAAACATTATTTCTCTTGATCCTATCATGTTTGGAAGACTTTTTATCTTTTTCTCATTATAAATATTTCATCCATCATTGCATTCAAAGTTAGAAAAATCAAAAATACAAAAACAATAGAAAGAGAAAAGAGGGTAGATTGTAAAAACAAGAAAGGTACAGCCCCATACCAAAAAAGAGAAACAAAATCTGAAAGTGTGCAAGCTTAAATGCCACTCCTAAGAAACACACTCCTAGTTAGTCATCCAGCCTAATCATGACTAATTAGTTTTAAATTTACTGCTGATAGGTTAGTGAATCAAATTTGCCAAACAATTTAATCTTGACTTACCAGTTAGGTAGATTAGGATAGAAGAAAAAAGGTTCAAACAAGCTCAAAATATGAACCTAAGTTTCCAAAAGAAGAATGGCTCTAATCTATTTAAATCATGAGTCAAAGACAGAAGTGAACTGGTTCTAATAAGCCCAAAACTTGAACCAAATAACATGAAAAAACAGCTCAAACAAACTCAAAAATAGAGCTGAAGAAAAGAGAAGGATGTTCCTAAAAAATTTCAGATCTTAAGCCTTCACCATTTTGATTTAATTTTCTACAAATAATAATCTATGTGCAGCTTGTTTTTATGCCATAGATCAGCAACAAGTTAGACTGTTCAATCCTGACTTGGCTACTTTTTAAATTTCTGTTTTAGAAATTAGTGAATAAAAATCCATTAGACAGTTTAATCCTAACAGATAGTAGATTAGGTAGAGAAGCTTATGAACTCAACTGTTTAATCTGAGTTCATGGAGAAATGAGAATTAGACTTAGATTAGTTTTTTTTGCTTTCAAAATAATAAAATGTTTGTAAAAGAGTTTTCCAATCCAAATGCACTCTCAAGGAAGAAAAAATGTTAAGATCCGTTAGGTCTCTCGTAATTTATTAGCAAGATTGGCAGAGTCCAATTATAGAAACAACATCATTTCAACCAACTTTGGGATTCTAGGATCTAGCCCTCCTGAATCCGGAGAGGGATCTCTCCAATATGTACAAAGATGGATATTGTCTTTGAAAGCTTAAGGTAATGATATTAGGCTAGTTATAAAGGCCAAGGGTTTTATTTTGTTTTGGATGGTTGAGCCTGATTACTGTTTGAGGTGAAAAGTCCTGAATGCAAAGAGTTTCAAAAGTGAGAAGTTGCAAGGGGGAAGAACAAATATGGCTAAGAGATAGATATAACGTTGGTTTTTAATCCATTGGGCTATGGAGTCATAACAGGGCTTTAATTGAACAACAACATCAAGAGTGATCCAAGGGGCAAGTCATCTATACCACAAGATTATTGAGATTAGAGTGATGGGATGGAAACAATAAAGTGTTGGAGGGGTGGAAACTGATAATAATTTCTCAAAGGATTTATAGTCAGTCCAAACAAGAAAAGCCTCTTAAGTAACTATTTAAAACCAACCAAGGACAGGGCTAACCATAAAATTCTTGGGCAAGTTCTATTAAAGCAGCTTAATTGAAAAACAATCCAGTAATCCACATAATTACCTTTAGAAAGTATGAAAACACATAAGAGAAACAAAGTGTGACTTAAGATCAGATAAAGTACTTTTAAACCTAGTCTGCTTTCAGTCAACACCAAGGGAAACTTTCAGAATCTACCTTTGGAGAAAAGAATCTAGGAATCAGGGCAAACCATATCTTCTCTAGTCTAACTTTAATAGCAAATAATGGAAATCACATTCAAGAACAATGTTTATGTAAACAGAAGGACGAAGGAACGCCAACGTTCCTAACTGTTTAAACAGTATTGAATCATTCTTAAATAAACAAACTTGAGGAAAACATTAAGATAAAGATTTCTCAGCCAGAGAAGGTTACTGATATACAGTAGATCCTAACCCTATTTAAACTTTTCTTTACAGAGGAATATGAACAATATGGCATACATAGAAGGAAAACAATAACAAAGAGAGATGCACTTCACCAATGACATAGACCAGGATCCCAAGAAACAAATTTTATATTGATGTCAAACCGGTTACAGTCTTCAAGTCCAATGTTTCAGTTCAGCAATCATCTTCACTATTCAGCCTAACTAATCTATCACAAGCAGAGCTCCAAGGGCCAGTGAACATTATTTACAATCAGAAGTTTGGGCTCGAATGTATTTCAAAGCTCTGTAAGAAACTCAACCAACAACTTCTCATCTTCTACAGAAGTATTTATAGAAGAATGAGGAGGTGAGATCTGATAAAAGATCTGCTAAAGTAATTAATACAGATTCAAGACTTCTTGGCCCTTTGAGGGGCTCGAGGAAGAAGTTTACAGGTGGTTCTCTGTATTAACCATTTTACATTAACTATCAGGTTTGCTGGAAAGAATTTGTTGACCTTTGAGGTTTGGCGTGAGGTTGAAATAACTCTGCAGATATTTCTCGCATTAAGTTCCTTGCAGAAGTAACTTCTCGGCTGCGTTGAGGCAAAACATCTTCCTTTGCAATAACTTCGGCCCTGGTTTGAAAGGTTTGAGGCAACAGGTGGCCTTTAGTCGCTGGGAGGAATCAATTCGCCTCCTTTTTGTGGCAGTGGAGGGTTTGCTGTCGCTAAAACACTTTAGGTATTCTGCAGACTGTGTTTTAGATTGGGGGATTAGGCTTTTGATAACCGTCTTGGCCGTAATCCCCATAATATTGTCTTCAATTCTCTGTGCTGGCACATTTCTAGTCTTCTACAGCTGATACTCTTTGACTGTGCCGGATTCTTGGTGCTTCGCTGTTACACAAGGCTGCGTAGGGTTAAATGGCATCAATGCTTCATGAATCAGTAATGAAAACGTGAATTTGACACCTGCGAACGATTTCCTTTGATAAATCGAAGGAGGGAGGGTCGTCACCCTCATCTTTCAAATTTCATCTGAATATAGCGAAAAACGTTAAACCCTGAAAAATACAAACAAAAGTTATGAAATCCTGTGTTTATAGGTTAAACTGCATTGGAGGACGTGCGGAGGAAGTAGGGCCGTTGGATGGCATCATCCAACGGTCGGGATTAATTGGAGAAATCATAGAATGGTGAAAAAATATAAAATCTAAGCCGTCGATCGCCCAAAATCGACGGTTGGGAGAAGGCACTAGAACGTCAGCGGCTTGGTTATAGCGCAGGCATTTTGGTTAAAGGGCGGATGACTAAAGTGAACAATAGCCGCTGGATGCGTGGGTCCAGATCGGACGGCTATGATGAATTCCGCTGGGTGACTTGATCCAAACTATAACATGCGGGGGACTGAGGTTACATGGCGGTTTTGTAACAGTGCAAAGGACGCGTGTCACTGGATGTATGGATTCGTTGGCCATCGGGGAAAAAATGCTTCCCGCCGAAGATTGGTGTGGAAAAACCAAGCGGGTTTGGTAAACAGCGCATAGATGGGGGGTCCACAAGGTAAGTCACGCTCTGCACCGTCCGATCTGCAGGGCAGATCGACGGCGGAGATTTATTAAAAACGAACCGGTGGAAAACCTTTGTAAACAAATAAAATATGACATTTTTCAACTTTACAAATGAAAAAGGCGTATTTGATATGAATGGCGGGGGTGTCGTACGGTGGGCCCGGCGGGACTGATCGCAAATCGCAAAAGTGGAAAATGCGATGGCGGATTATGCGATGGAGAGAAAATGCGATATTGCGATTATGCGATGGGCAGAAAATGCGATGGATCGCATCGCAAATATTTGCGACGGCTCTTTGGAGGAAAACTAAAAATTGTGATCTGCGATCTGCGATGGATCGTAGCGCAAATATTTGCGACGGCTCGTTGGAGGAAAAGTGAAAATTGCGATCTGCGATCTGCGATGGATCGCAGCGCAAATATTTGCGACGGCTCGTTGGAGGAAAAGTGAAAATTGCGATCTGCGATCTGTGATGAGCGCCAAAGGGTTAAAACTTGGTTCCAGGGTGCGGGCGTATGGAATAAAAGGGGCTAAGGGCTTAAGCTCGAGGGGCTTAAGTTCTATACATAAAAACAGGTATTTTCATGGTTTTTGAAGGGTTTATTGAAGGAAATGAAGGTTTCGGTAAGGTTAAAAAGTGGGTTTTTAACCTTATAAAAGGGATTTTAATGAAATGGAAAGGGAGAAACATGAAATTGTGGGTTTTTCATGGGAAATGGAGAATAGAAAATGAGGTTAGTGAGGAAGAAAAGGAAAGGGACCAAGGGGTTCTGCAGCAGTATTTAACTTGAGATTTTTGAAGGATTTCAGAGGCTTTTAGGATGTAAACAACAATAAGGGATCTGGACAGAGGCATGAGGCCTTAGAGAGACTTCAAGAGCCAACAATTTTTAGTGATAAAATTGTTCCTTGGAGGCTCCAAAAATATTTAGCCACCTTTTGGTATAACAAAATATTATAGGTGGCTAACAGTGGCTCCACTTGGGGATGGTGCCTTCTTGAAGGCATCAAGAATTCAGACTTGATTTCTGGGAGGCTGATCAGTTGCCTCATCCATTGTTCTCTATGGGATGCTGACCAGGTGCCTCATCCATTAGATTTCTCTTGCTCTGCTTCTGAAAAATAACATCAGTCATGAAAGATAAATGGAATTCATCAATACAACTTTCTACCTACCCGATCCTACTGATCTAACATTTTTTTCTTCATCAGAGTGCACTTGGATTGGAAAAATATTTTTACAACATTTTATTCTTTTGAAAGCATAAAAAATAATCTAATTCTACTCCTTATTTCTCCCTGAACTCAGATTAATCAGTTGAGCTCAGATTCTTCTCTACCTAATCTACTGTCTGTTGGGATTAAACTGTCCAACAGACTTTCATTCTCTAAATTCTAAGACAGAAATTTAAAAACAGTCAAGTTAAGATTAAGCTGTTTAACTTGTTGTGATCTATGGCATAAAAACAAGCTGCACATAGATTATTATTTGCAGAAAATTAAAATAAAAAATGGAAGGCTTAAGATCTGAAAGTTTCTCATCATGGCCTTCTCTTTTCTTCACAGCTCTGTTTTTGCTTTTGTTTGAGCTGTCTCTTCCTTGATATCTGATTCAGATTTTGGGCAATTTAGAACCAGTTTTTCTCTTTTATGACTCAAAAAATAAAACAGTTCTAATTCATCTCTCTTTGGAAACTTTGGTTCATATTTTGAGTTTGTTTGAACCTTCATTTCTATCCTAATCTATCTACTGATAAGCCAAGATTGAACAGTTTGGCAAATCGAATTCACTATCCTATCAGCAGAAAATTTAAAGCTAATTAGTCAAGATTAGGCAGTTTGACTAACTAGAAGTGTGTTTTGAGGAGTGGCATTTGAGCTTGCACACTTTCAAATTTATTTCTCTTTTTGGCATGGGGCTTTGCCTTTCTTGTTTTGATTTCTGCCCTCTTTTCATTTTTCTTTTGTTTTTGTATTTTTGATCTTTCATAACTTTGAATGCAATGGTGGATGGACTATTCACAATGGAAAAGGTAAAAGGCTTTAAAACATAAAATGGATCAAGAGAAGTAATGCTTGAGCATCCTGCCATTGACAGGACCCCCAAACAATTCTGTTCCATCCAGTTTTTGTAGGAAAAATGCATTATTACCAGCAACTGAATGAATAGAGTAAGGGCCAAGCCATAAGTTATCAAATTTTCCATGCTTGCCCTTTTCTTCCCTTCTTGAGTCCCACTTTAACACTTTTTCCCCAATCTTGAAATTGCTAGCCTTTGTTCTTTGGTCAAAGAGCCTTTTTATGCTTTCCTGTCTCTACAATGCTTTGTTATACACTTCCTCTCTGGTTTGCTGAAGATGAATGGTCGGATGTATTCTTCTGGTCATGTCATTATCTTCAGCCTGCAACTCTTGAATCAACTTCATCACTGGTACACCAAGGTTGTTTGGAAAAATTGGATCTGTACCATACACAAGCTGAAAGGGTGACATACCAATAAATTTCTTCAAAGTTAATCTGTCAGCCCAAAGTGCATGAATCAGCTTTGTGTGCCAAGACTTTTTGTTATCCTCCAACAGTTTCTTGATTATGTTCACTAAGCTTTTGTTGGAAGATTCAGCAAGTCCATTACCCTGAGGGTAATAGGCTGTGGAATGCCCCAATGTTATCTGATATTTATGACAGAAGTCAACCATTTTCTTTGATCCAAATGCTGCTGCATTATCTGTGATGATCTTGGTAGGACAGCCAAATCTGGAGAGAATGTTAGTCTCCATGAATTTTATGATAACTGAATCATTGGACTGCCTACAAGGGATGGCTTCTATCCACTTAGTGAAATAGTCTGTGGCAGTGAGAATCCATCTATGCTGGGCAGAAGATGGTGGATGGATTTATCCTATGAAGTCAAGACCCCACTGTTGAAAATGAGCTTCAACAGTGATTGGATGCAGAGGAAGGGGTAACAATTTTCTCTTGCCTTCGAACAGTTGGCATTTATGGCAAGTAGTGGTTACTTTGTGCACATCATTAAAAAGAGTAGGCCAATAGAAACCAGCCCTCAAGATCTTGTTGGCTGTTGACTTCCAGTACAAATGACCTCCACACTCTCCTTCATGGAACTCCTGTTTAACCTTCTCTGCATCAAACTCAGGAAAAAATTTAAGCAATAGACCACTTGCATTTTTCCAATACAGATATTTACCAATAATGCAATAATTTACAGCTTTCAATTTTAGGAACCTTGCCTTTGTTTTTGATAAACCAGGAGGTGTATTCAGATTAAGAAAAACATAAATAATATCAGCATACTAAGGAGAATTGATAAAATGGTCTTCAACAATGGGAGTTGAGAATTCTTCTTGGTTATCCAAAGCACTAATCATGTTAATATCAAGAACTTCACAATTCGATTCAGCCATTAATCTAGCTAGACCTTGGCCTTTGATGATTTTAGTGGGTTTTATCTCCAAATCATATTCAAGAATAATAGCAATCCACTTACCTCTCTTACCATCTGGGTCCTGTGTTAGAATGTCCTTAACAACTGAGTTTGGAACAAAGGCAATAATATGTGAGTGAAGGATGTAAACCCTGAAGTCTTTCAATGCTTTGACCAAAGAAAAAGCTTGTTTTTCCATAATGCTATACTTCAAAGGGGCATCCCTCAATGCCTTACTAAAGAATGCAATAGGCTGCTCTTGTCCTTGTACGTTTTTCTGTAAAAGGACAGCAGCTATGGTATGTTATGATGCAAATGAGAATATATAAAAATCTTTTGAAAAATCAGGACTTATAAGAACCGGTGTTTTGGTTATTGCTTGTTTCACCAGCTCAAAGGAATTATTTTCTTCCAAGGTCCATTTTAACCCTTGCTCCTTCTTCAACATGTTTGTGATATTCCTGAGGAGCTTAGCTAGGTTAGGGATGAACCTTCTCAAAAAGTTAATCTTCCCAATGAAAGATTGCAACTCCTTGATGTTTCGAGGATGAGAGATTTGCAATATGGCCTCAATCCTCTTTGGATCTATCTTTATACCCTCTTCTGAAATAATGTGCCCAAGAAGTTTACCTTCTTGGAGACCAAATAGTGTCTTCTTAGGGTTCAAAGATATCCCAAATTTTCTGCACTTCTCGAAAACTTTCCTCAAATGTTCTAAGTGTTCTTCATCTGTTTTTGAAAACACAGTGACATCATCAAGATAGATAATGATGAAGAAGCCCAATTCTTCCGAGAATTCTATTTCCATGGCTCTTTGAAAGGTTTCTCCAGCATTCATTAGACCAAAGGGCATTTTCACATACATGAAGGTGCCCCAGGCTACAGTAAAGGCTGTCTTTAATTGATCAGTAGGGTAAACCAAGATCTGATTGTACCCCGAATAGCCATCCAGCAAAGAAATTCTTCTAGACCCTACCACCCTTTGTAAAATATGATCCATCTTTGGTAAAGGGTAGTTGTCTTTTAATGAAGCTTTGTTTAAGTCTCTAAAGTCTATACAAAGCCTGATTTCTCCAGTTTTCTTTCTAACAGACACCAGATTAGATACCCATTCAGAATATCTAACAGGGACAATAATACCATCATCATACATTTTCATGATCTCCTTCTGAACCAACGGCAACTGGATAGGGTTTATTCTGCATAGTTTCTGTTTGAATGGTTTTTGGTTTTCTTTAAGAGGGATTTTGTGCTGTATTATTTCAGTGTCATAGGATTTAAGATCTTCGTAAATCCATGCAAAAAAATCAGAAAATTCTTTGAACAGCTCTATGTATTTGAGTTTAATGTGAGCTGGCAAAGTTTTGGACAGTTTGATCATTTTTGGTTTCTCTTTACTGCCTATATTACATTCCTCCACTTCCGTCTCTACAGGCTCCAGTTTTGGCTTATTTGCCACATCGTTAAAATCAAACAACTCTTCTAAAGGGGTCAGACCCCTAGGCAAACTTTCGTCTTTAGGGTGCAGAGTTTCCAATTCTTCTGTTTCTGATTCTGCACTCAATTCTGCTTTGTTACTGAGCTTGCTAGACAATATGTTAATATTGACAGGTTCAGGAGACGATTCTTCTTTACCAAGAAATTTTTCTTCGCTGTAGTCTGTATCATAATCTGAGTCCGAACTATGCAGTTCGAATTCATTTCTAAATTGCATGAAGTCTTCTATTTGTTTGTCATTGTCAAACACTTGCCAATATTTTTTGTTATCAGGCACTGCTGGTCTAAATTTTATCAGAGTTGTGTTGTCTCCAGTCTCATATGGCATTAGACATGTCCTGGCCGTGAAAGCTAAATTGTGGGCCGCAATGTTTCTTTTCCTTGGGATGAAACTCAGGTTGGCCTCCTCAAATTTTTTCAAAAGGTCCATGACATCATTCCGATAGGCTCTAAGTCTGGGATAATTTTCATTATACTCCCCATTGACTTGCCTAATTATTAACTCAGAATCCCCATACACGTTAATTCTTCTGGCTCCTAACTTCTTCAAGAGATGCAAGCCTAAGAGAAGGGATTCATATTCTACTATGTTATTTGAACACTGAAAGTTTAATTTGCATGAAATTCATTTAGTGTGGTTGTTTTCAGTGTTAGTGATCCAGACACCTACACCAGCATTATTTCTAGTGCATGACCCATCAAAATACATATTCCAAAGAGGATTTTTCTTGGTTTGATCTGTTTGGTGAATGTCCTTTTCAAATTCTGTGTTTTGTGATTGTTCATGATTAGCAGCACCCCATTGAATTTGTTTTATCTCTTCATATTTTTCAGTGAATGGAGATGCGCTTTCCTGACTCTTAATTTTCAAAGGTAAAGGACGCATAGTTAGAAGCTCGAGACCTGTGTTTTGTTCACTAGATTGTACAGGTTTAGCAAACTGTCTGGACAGTTCCATGGTATTTACCTCCTCCTCTCTATCGACCATTAATCCTAATAACGTGATTTGTTCACTAAGTGCTTCATCGTTAAACATGATAAAAGAATCAAGGCCTATACTTACGGAATAGAGAGGAGAGTTTTGAGGTCTATCTTGACTTGTAACCGTATATTGCATATGAGACTCCCTATAAAGTCTTCTAGTCTGATTGAAAACAGGGATAGTTGCATACGTCATGTCCATCTGCATAGTCCCCTGTAACTTAGCTCCCCAAGATCTTGATAATAACATTCCATACTTTGGGGGCACATCAGCCACAACAATGTCCATGAGTAAGCATTTGGCTGGGATCTGGGCTAAGTTAACACAGAGGTCTTTGATGAATCCTAGGCATTTTACTCTACTTGAGTCAAATGAGTAAAGGTCTTTGTAAGGTCTGGTGATTTCTAGCCCGAGGCTCTCCATCACAGCTTTAGGCATTAAATTATGTGAAGCCCCGGAATCATGCATAGTGTTGTGCAAATTTTTCTCATGAACGTTTAAACTCACGTAGAAAGGAGGTACAGGTCCTTCTTGGTATCTCCCTTCAATCTTTGGACCAAAAATAAGCTCGGGCTGGTCATCACTAAGATTGACTGTATCTCCATTTTCCTCTATATTTAAAGCCTTCAAAATTTGAGTTCTATATATGTGTTGGGCAGCTAACTCGGTTAAGGGAACATAGATTTTAATCTTGGAAATTTCCTGTTCCAGGTTGAAAGGAATTTGATTCTTTGAAGTGCTGGTTTCAGCCTTGTTAGCTGTCACTTTATCAACAACAACAGCTTGCTGATTTGTTTTATTTATACTTGACATAACAGTTGTAATAGGAGTACTAGCTGAAGTGTTAGTACTGCTAGAGTCTGCACTCTGCTTTTCAGTGTTTTGAGTGCCTTTCTCTTTACCTTTATCAGAATTTTTAGCCACCGTTTTTTCCTTGTGTTTGACCGTTTTAGGCTTGTTTGACGTGTTGTTTAGTGTATATTTGTCAGAGGTTTTGGTGTTGGGGGCTTGTTGATTAGTCTTGCTTCTAAGGTCATATTCCCTTTGAGTTTCTATGATGACATTTTCCATGTCTTGATAATGATTTTCATCATCATCTCTTTTGTCATCATATGGTGTATATAGACCTTGTTTTTTATCATAATGAATCTCAAAATCATCATCATCGACCTCCAGCATGTTGATAGCACCTTCCTCTGTTATTTCATCTGTTTCCTCAACCTCACTTATATAGTTCTAATGAAAGGGAGGAGTGATCTGTTGATCATCTTCCCTAGGTCTGTTTGGAGGTTGGTTCCTTCTAACATTATGATTCTGGTTTTGGTTTATGTTTTGAGGAGTAGTTTGATTTTGACTTGCTTGTGCTCTTTTAATTATGCTCATCTCTTTCATCATCTCTTCCATCATCCTTTCCATCTTTGAGTTGGAAGTAGAAGGTGTGGACTCCTCCCTAAAAGATACCATCTTCTCGGCTTTCATCCTTGCTCTCTTCTCCATCAAGTTTACTTCCACAGAAAGAGCACCCCTTTGCATGTCTTCAAGGGTTGCAAAATCTCTTTCTCTTAGTGAATAGGTCATGTCAGCGTCAAAACCTTCGGGAAATTTTTTTAAAGCTGAACCTTGTGGAGGTTTTAGTTCTGGGGAAAGTGCGTTGTATACACTGTTGAATCTGGTGCAGTAGGCTTGCACACTTTCCCCTGGGTTCCTATGGAGATTGTTATAGTCAGCAAGAACTTGTAGAGGGTTCTTCCTCACTTCCCATTTGTTTAAGAATGTTTGATGGAAGCCTTGGAGATCATTTATACTATGGGGGGCTAAGCCTTTAAACCATTTTCTTACTTCTCCCCCTAAGCTTTGAGCAAATAATCTGAGTTTGATAGAATCATCATCAATTTCATTTCTGTCAAAGTAGTCATTCATCTTGTCCACATGTTGTGATACTGTTGTAGTATTGCTAGCATCATATAATGGAATTTTGGACTGATAGTCATGTGGAAGATTGACTAATGGTACAGGAAGGACTAGGGGAGCATACCATGCTGCCATGATATGTAGTGGGGGTGGGTTGACAAGAGGAGGTGTGGGTCGAACTGGAGTGATTTGACTAGTGGATGAAGGATGAACAGAGGTGGATGGAACAACGGTAGATTGCTGAGCTGATCTTGGATGAGAGACACCTAGATTATGAAGAAAATGTAAATCAGGGGGTGTTGATTCTCTATTCCCACGGTATCTACTTGTTTCCAGAGATGATAGTGAAGACTCAGAATCTAGTTGTTCTAACTCACTAAATGACCTAGTTCTAAATGGATTAACTAAGTCAGCTTAGGAGTGTTGTAGAGCTAAAAGTTTTTCAGGAACTAATTTAGCTCTTGGGGGTGATCTGAAAACAGTTGATAATTTAATCTTAGGAGACTTCCAAAGGATACTTTCTGGGTCATCAACTATCTCAGGTGGGTCGGGGTCAGGATGGGCTCTAGTGTGGATCTTTGTAGAAGCCACTATGCTATGTTTTTAGACCCAAATAAATTAGACAAGTTCAACCAGATATGACAATCTTTGAGAGGTTAACTAGTCTGTTAATGCAAATTTCAATCCCACAGTCCTCTAACTGAGTTTGAAAGATATTATAATGATGAGGGTTCTTCCCAGTGAAGTCTTAAGGTCTGTTCAGGATTTTGGAGTCACCAGGTGGAAAGTTTAGAGTGTTTTCAAAGAGATACATTGTCCACCACAGTGCTTGTGAAACATCCTTTTTCAAGGGCATCCCGAAACACAACAAATCTAACCAGAGATTCTGGGTTTGATCCCCAACGGAGTTGCCAAAAATGTTAGGTCTCTGTAATAAGCAAGATTGGCAAAGTCCGATCACAGAGTTAACATCGTTTCAACCAACTTTGGGATTCTAGGATCTAGACCTCCTGAATCCGGAGAGGGATCTCTCCAATATGTATAAAGATGGATATTGTCTTTGAAAGTTTAAGGTAATGATATTAGGCTAGTTATGAAGGCCAAGGGTTTTGTTTTGTTTTGGATGGTTGAGCATGATTACTGTTTGAGGTGAAAGTCTTGAATGCAAAGAGTTTCAAAGGTGAGAAGTTGCAAGAGGGAAGAACAGCTGTGGCTAAAAGATAGATATAATGCTGGTTTTTAATCCATTGGGCTATGGAGTCATAACAGGGCTTTAATTGAACAACAACATAAAGAATGATCCAAGGGGAAAGTCATCTATACCACAAGATTATTGAGATTAGAGTGATGGGATGGAAACAATAAAGTGTTGGAGGGGTGGAAACTGATAATAATTTCTCAAAGGATTTATAGTCAGTCCAAACAATAAAAGCCTCTTAAGTAACTGTTTAAAACCAACCAAGGACAGGGCTAACCATAAACTTCTTGGGCAAGTTCTATTAAAGCAGCTTAATTGACAAACAATCCAGTAATCCACATAATTACCTTCAGAAAGTATGAAAACATATAAGAGAAACAAAGTGTAAATTAAGATCAGATAAAGTACTTTTAAACGTAGTCTGCTTTCAGTCAACACCAAGGGAAATTTTCAGAATCTGCCTTTGGAGAAAAGGATCTAGGAATCAGGGCAAACCATATCTTCTCTAGTCTAACTTTAATAGAAAATAATGGAAATCACATTCAAGAACAGTGTTTAAGCAAGCAGAAGGACGAGGGAAAGCCAACATTCCTAACTGTTTAAACTGTATTAAATCATTCTTAAATAAAAAAATTTGAAGAAAACATTAAGATAAAGATTTCTCAGCCAGAGAAGGTTACTGGTATACAGTAGATCCTAACCCTGTTTAAACTGTCCTTCACAGAGGAATATGAACAATATGGCATACATAGAAGGAAAACAATAACAAAGAGAGATGCACTTCACCAATGACATAGACCAGGATCCCAAGAAACAACTTTTATATTGATGTCAAACCGGTTATAGTATTCAAGTCCAATGTTTCAGTTCAGCAATCATCTTCACTATTCAGCCTAACTAATCTATCACAAGCATAGCTCCAAGGGCTAGTGAACACTATTTACAATCAGAAGTTTGGGCTCGAATGTATTTCAAAGCTCTGTAAGCAACTCAACCAACAATTTCTCATCTTCTACAGAAGTATTTATAGAAGAATGAGTAGGTGAGATGTGATAAAAGATCTGTTAAAGTAATTAATACAGATTCAAGACTTCTTGGCCCTTTGAGGGGCTCGATGAAGAAGTTTATAGGTGGTTCTCTGTATTAACTATTTTACATTAACTATCAGGTCTGCTGGAAATAATTTGTTGACCTTTGAGGTTTGGCGTGAGGTTGAAATAACTCTGTAGATATTTCTCGCATTAAGTTCCTTACAGAAGTAACTTCTCAGCTGCGTTGAGGCAAAACATCTTCCTTTACAATAACTTCAGCCCTGGTTTGAAAGGTTTGAGGCAACAGGTGGTGTTTAGTCACTGGGAGGAATCAATTCGCCTCCTTTTTGTGGTGGTGGAGGGTTTGCTGTCACTAAAACACTTTAGGTATTCTGCAGACTATGTTTTAGATTGGGGGACTAGGCTTTTGATAACAGTCTTAGCCGTAATCCCCGCTAATCCATCCATAAATTCTCTGTCCTGGTTCATCCTGGTCTTTTGCAACTGATACTATTTTATCGTGCTTATTTCATGTTTTTTAAGGTTGCGCAGGGGCGTACAGCATCAAAGGCTCATGAAACCTTGGTGAAAACATGACTTTATACCCTGTGAATTATTTCCCTGGTGCATTCGAGGGCCAGAGGATCGTCATCCTCCGCTTACGAAATTTCTTCATTTAAGTGGAAAAAAATTAAACCCTGCAGAAAACAAACAAATGTTTACGAAATCCTGCGTTTATAGGTCAAGCTGCATCGGAGGGTGTGCGGAGGAAGCAGGGCCGTTGGATGGCATCATCCAACGGTCGGGATTTGATCTCAGAATGGTCGAAAGACATGGTGGAAAGGTGATTAAATATGAGCCGTCAATCGCGCAAGATCGACGGTGGAAAGGCGATTGCCGTAGTTTGATAGCTTGGTTATCGCACAGGCACTTTGGTTAAAGGTCGGGTATGCTAGGCTAGCGGTCATCGTTGGATGGGGGTCTGCAGATCGGACGGATGTGATTAATTTTGCTGAGCGTCCTGGTCCGACCTATAACACGCGGGGGACTAAGGTTATATGGCGGTTTTGAAACAGTGCTCAGGACACGTGTCGCTGGATGTATGCATTCGCTGGCCATTGGGTTAAAACCGCTTCTGGCCGAAGAGTGGTGTGGAATAAACTGGGGTGGTTATGTGAAAACAGTGGAAAAGGAAATGGAATGACGTATAAAGGGGTTAGGCGGGAGATGCGTGGAGGACCGTTGGATCTTGGAGCGGGAGCGCAGATCAACGGCGGAAATGCAGCGGCAAGAGGAAATGGGAAAAACCTTTATAAACAATAAAATGTGTCATGTTTTTACTTTACAAAGGGAAAAGGCATTTTTTATAAGAATGGCGGGGGTATCGTACAGTGGGCTCAATGGGCGGATCCAATCGCAAATATTTGAGATGGATCAAAGGATTTAAACAACAAAACATGCGATTTGCGATATGCGATCAGGGATATATGCGATGGAGCGATGGGTTGATCGCAGCGCAAATATTTGCGATGGATCAACGGATATATAGCAACAAATATGCGATTTGCGATATGCAATCAGGCAGAATGATCGCATCCCATGTTTTAGTGATGAGTTAATTTACCAACCCACAGAAAATGCGATATTGCGATATTGCAATTTGCGATCAGCGGTGGGCCATGATTCATATGATATGAACTTTATGATAAAGTTATATTTATAATATATGGCGGGTTATAGGAAAAAGGGGAAAAAGCTAAAGAATGGGTCTTTAACCTTAATAAAGTGGATTTTCATGAATGGAAGAAGGGAACTCATGAAAAATAGAGGAATTCATGGAGAAAAAAGGGAAACAAATGAAGGTTAGTTCTGAAGTGGGGGGAGAGAAAATATGGCCTTTGCAGAAGTGATCTGGCTTGGAACTCAGTAGGATTTCTGAGCCTTTTGAAATGTAAACAGCAGTGTAGGATATGGATAGAGGAAAAAGGCATGAGGCCTTAAAGAGACTTCAAGAGCCAACAACTTTTAGTGATAAAATTTGTTCCTTGGAGGCTCCAAAAAGTTTTAGCCACCTTTTGGTATAACAAAATATTATAGGTGGCTAATAGTATACATGTACATACACATGTACTTATTACAAATTGTACACATGTATATGTATGTTAAAATAATTTCAAACCCTAAGGTCACTAACACATACCGTTCCAGTGCCCTCTTCCTCATGTAAAATTAGGTCTTGCAAACCATTGCAACAAGTTTTTGCATATTTTCGAAGATCTTCAACACTCATGTTGTCAATCTTCTCATCTGTATAATACACAAAATTGGCACATGCATTTTCATGTGCTCTTTGTCAATTTAAACAAAGATCGACTCCACCCAATCTGCTATGAACATTGTCGATCATAACATCCCTTGCTTCGACTTATTTGAGAAGTCGCATCCATCTCTGACCGTAGAGTTTCGACCCGAAACGATCGACTCACCAATGGTGGCTCAGGGCGAGGCAACTCCAGATCTCACTTAGCGCCCTTACGGTCATATAATCGACCTTTCCCCAGGCCAAAAAATTCTGATGGAAGATCATTGTAGTTGGGTTTCATACCCAAAAAAAATTCTGCATAAAACATTTGTGCAAAATAAACAGGAACCTCATCGTTCCATGGGAGCCTTCCACAGGCTGCAAGGTTCCTATCATACAAATAACGAGCTATGTCTGGGTGCTTGAAATACTGCACCTTCAACATTTTTATTTTTGGCCCTTCCTTGTAATTAAACATTGACTTGGCCACTTCTTTTGTAACTTTTGTTTTACATCCTCGCATTTATCTGGACCCATTACTGTTTCTTTTCTTTTTCTCATCATTTTTACAAATGAATCAGTCGTTGGCCCAAGATTTCTGTACACATTTACCATTTCACCTAATGAATGTGTAACTATTTCAAGGCTTTGTCGACTCTCAGCAGGTAGAGACAAAGCCACGAGATCTCTTTGCAATTTTGCATGAAGTATTTCACACCTTTGTCAGGTGCATTCCGCCATGTTGGTTTCCCATGGTATATCAGTAATCTCGACTGGATAAGTTGTGCTGGGTTGACAACCTTCTTCTTGAATGTAGCGGGCTTCCCTGCGTCTATTTTGACCACTATTTCAAACATTTTCGGCCTATGCATCAATATATATAAAATTTCGTATATTAGAAAAAACACGTGTAAAAAAAGTTGTACAAATTTAATGAAAAAATATTAAAATTTATGGCAACCTTGACGTTGTTGGTTAGCATCTTCTCCAACATGACCCTGCTGAGAACCAGACCCCGAATGACCCTGCTGAGAATGAGTAGTCGTTGATTGGCCTTCGGGGGAATAAATATCACCCCCTTCATGCAACATGCTACCACTCATTGATGGCCCTCTAGGTGGATTTAAACCACCACCAACCTCTCGAGACGAGGGAGAAGCTTCATAAACAAATACGAATTTATAATCAATTGAAAAATAGATTCATGTGTATATATAGATACATATACATATTCATTGATTAAATTGCGTGAACCATACCTCAACCAATTGAACCATGGGCACGCTCCATGGATGGAGTAGAAACCCTTCTCCTCTTATCTCCTAAAAATTAAAATATGAAACTTATTAAAAACTAATTTAACTCACAAATTTAATAAAAAATCAATTCCATATGTACACACATGTATGGAGATTTAAGATTATATTTAAATACCGTGAACATCCCCCGATCCCTGAACCTCCATATGGGATTTGGCTGATCTTCGCCGTTCATCCTCCATGATATATATATCTATTGGTCGACATTTACACAAAATAGATTTCAAAAAATCAATTTGTAATTTAGTGTACACAAATTATGTAGAGCACAACTTTCAAAGCAATAATTGATGTGCGAAACTAAATTTAATCGAAAAAGAAATTATAAAAATGATAAGTTCACCAAATTGCACTTTACATGGTGGGAGCACACTTGGTATAAAATTTACCACTTATACAATTTAGTTTGTGGGAGAAATGACACATGTACATAGTTTACCTTAAAGTTGTTGTGTTTTATGGATATTAAAATTAAGAACTTCTATTTAGATCCATTCCAGAGATTGACTGTAGGGGCATTTACTAGATATGTCACCTTTCATAAAAGATGAGATCCAGAAGCTACTTGGCCGTTTACAGACTCTACCTATAGAACTTGTAGAAGTAAATACTAGAGGCATTAACAATATCAAAGAATGTTTTCATGCTCAGACATGGGAATGTCTCTTTCCCTACGCAAAAAAATAGTTCAAGGTAGTTAATCTTCATAGACACGTCATCAAGCAGGTCAATGTGATCATCCCCAACTTACTTTTCATGAAATTAGGCTTGGAATCCTCTACAACCTGGTGGATGGAGTTGAATGGGAACTAGATCAAGGCCTTTACAAAATACATGCTAGTGAATAACACTTACTAGGTTATGCCAACAAATAAAGTGGGAGAAATGTTTTCTCCTCGAGGTTATCCAATTGGGTGTGTAATACCAACTTCACCCATTTCCTTAACAAGTTTCTCTCTTAGGTTACAAAGTGTCTTCACCTTATTAGTTATATATTTTTCAATTTCCCGTGGATTCCTTGAATTTTTTCTCCTACCATCTCCCTCTCTCACTCCCCAAATTATTGTCATCAAACATGCCCCATTGAGGATCTGGAGCAATGTTTGCACCATACTTAGAACTGTCATTGCTGTTAATTGAAATTGGAGAGTCATGTATACTAGATTGCTTGCTTAAGTGGCTCTTACTTGGACAATATCCTGAGATGAGTTTGACATGATGGTCATATGAGGCTAGAAGCTACTTGGTGTAATTTTCCTTAAATCTTGAAAAAAAAAGAGCAAAAATGTCATTTTCGATCATTTTTTATTAGCTTCTGCATACATCAGATGTTATCACAATTGCAACAAAATCATGTTCCATGAGCATGAATTATGAATGTTGCAAGCCAAATTGCAAGGAAATTTGCATTCATTTAGGCAAAAGAAGGCTATGACATTAAGGTCCATGCTAGAAAAAATTATGCAAATAAGGTTGCTAAGTCTTGATACTTACCATGTGTTTCAAAGCCATAACAAAGGTTGGCTTTGAGAGTGTCGTCCCAAAGCCCTGTCTTGAGATGAAATTTAATTCAATGTCTCTTAGAGTTGCAAGGTGGAATTGATAGAACTATTTGATTTCTTTACCATAGATGGATATCTCCTTTCATCTATACCTTTCTCTACCATCTTATTTCCAAGTGAAATGGGAATTTTCACATTTTGAAGGCCATTACCATGTACTTTGGTAGTCTGCTAGCTGGACCTATCACAAGTAAGGTTGTCATACTAAACTATTTCTCTTGATCAAATCAATGACCATGGCTCTCTTCTCACACTACTTACCATAAGATCTTCAATTGTACATGTCACACAAATTTTGGGGTTCTAGGTCTACACCTATTAGGTAAATTTTTATTTTATGGCATCGTGGTCCTTAAATTTGGAGGTGTTCCACCTGAAAAAGTAGGTATTAAATATGGATGAAAAGGATTTGTTTTAACTTTGATAGAATTTCCTTGTGGAATTACTGAATTTATCGACGACATCATGCTAGCTTTGCTCAGAGAAGAAGGTTTTGGAGGAGAAATTGAATTTTTTTGACTTATTTTTGGCATTGAAGTTTGAAATAGTAGCTTTGATGACTCCATTGATGACCTTGCTGAGGAATTTGATGCACACAATATTGACTTTGAAGATGGTTTAGAAGATGTTGAATAATTTCTAGATTTTGGTGTTGTCACTGAATGTTTGTTGTTGGACTTGATCAAGACACAATTTAACTTTACGAGCAGATTGAAGACCTTGAAGAGGTTTTAGATTTTGTTGTTCTCACTGAAGGTTTTTGTCTAGTTTTGTTTCTTACACCATCATTTTCATAGGACATTTTTGGTGAATAGATTCTTGACCTTGATGAGAGGATATGATACCTTGAAGAGGCTACATCTTTTGGTGATGTCACTAATTGTTTCTCTATTATTATTTTTGTTAAACTTTTTTTATCCCAGAGGAGGGTGTTATCCAATGTGAATTTGAAACCCCCCTCACATTTTTCAATGAAGGTTCTATCTGAATGTTAGGGAGCTACAAAAATTATAGAATTTCAATATGATGTGCCCAAAACTTTACAGACATCCCAAAAATAGAAACCACCTATTATATGTCAATTAAATCTACATGGAACCAGCAAGAAATATGGTAAAATATGGAATTACAAATCACTTCAATTAGTAAAAAAAACAAAAAAAATATGAAGAAAGCACCTAGAGGACTAGAAATAACAATATAGTAGAGAAAAAGAATAGTATCTCAGCAGCTATAATTTCAAGTCATAAATTAATATCATATATTCCAATTTCAACACTAAAATCAAACTCAAAATAACATAAAAGCAGAGACAACATTGTTTTACATGTACAAGTAAACATTGTTAATGGAAATATGCAACATGGATTGACATAATCATGCCTTTATCAATGAAATTTCATCAGACGATTGAACAATTGTGCGCTAAGAATATTTAAATAAGTTAAAGGAAAAGATTGACCTATATTGTACAGTTTATGGGACAGAAATCAATATGTAGAAATATTCACTTGGTTTTTATAATTGGATAGAGGAATGACTTAAAATGACCTTGTATGTCTTCTCATTTTAGAGATCAAATTTTTAGGAAGGATTTAAGTATCCACATTTCAAGAATCACTAGAAGAGGTTGATAAAGAATATAGGAAGACAAAAAACTAACCAGTGGTGTAATAAATGGATTTCTTGGGAGGTAGATTGGCATATGGACTTTTGGTAGCTCTAGAAATTTTCCAAATAAGTGAATGTATTTGAAAACCAAACCTCTGGTTTATTTTGGTTTAGACAAGGTCTAGAATTTGAAAAATGAATTCCCTCTTTCTTCCTCATACATGTCCAATGATTGGAATCTGGATTGAGGGAAAAAAATTTCCAAAATAAAAAATTTGCATTTTATTTGTTGTACACATGATTTTTTAAAATCTAATTAACTCATAAATTTCTCACAAAATACACTTAAAGCTTGACACATAAACCCCTTCCCAATTGGCTAACTTTAGACTCAATCCTAAACACATTTTTATTTAACTGATGAGGGAGATAGCCCAACAAAACTAGTTTTTCCATATTCAAATCAAGTTGGTATCAAAGTACAATTTAGCTCATTTTAGTCAAGGTTAGTTAGAAGAATTAGCTATTGGTTTCTGTCTTCAATTTCCTCTCAAAATGAATGTGTACATGCTTTTGAGAGACACACTAGAGGAATAAGGTCCAAATTTTTGATAAAATGTGCTATGAAAGTAAAGGGTTAAAGGCAAACATGTACAAGGCATAGTTGAGCCAAATTTTGTTGAAGAAGGGCCTAATTATTTGAGTCTTGGTTATGGAAAACATGATGGATAATTCTCCAAAGCCAAGGAGGCACATGAAGCTGTTCCAAGAAGGAATTTCATTTCGTGTTCATTACCTCAAGCTTGTGAATTTTGTGTTCATGATGAATGGAAAAGTTTGACACCCACTTTGCAAGAAGATGTTAATAATCATGCAACTAATGAGAATGTAAAATAAGAGGATGATGAAAGATCTAGAGTCATTGAATTCATTGCTAGTATTCAGAGGACAGCCACTACCTCATCAAATTCACCTCCTCAAGAAGGTGACAAAAGTGAATGTTCAAGGTATAATCTACCTTTAAATAAATTGCTTTTGATTATGATAAACAAGGTAAATATTCACATAAGATTTGGAAAAGAACTTGCATGTTCGTTTTTTGGTTTGAATAATCATAATGTTTATAGATGTTTGTTATAGCATCATTTCTCACCTTGATATGATTCATGATTGCTTCATGGCTTTATGGGCACCCATTCCTACATACTTGGACAAATTCACTTAAAAACAGTGTAAAAATCCCCATACGCGACTATGCCCGTACTTTTCCGCATGTATACGCGGGTCAAACTGCACTTTTCCGCGTATGCCATTAAAATGATTAAAAAATATATAAAAATCCCTAATTTCACGCTGGGTTGATGGTTACTCAGGTAGTTCAACCACCCCAGCCCGTGGCCAACTGTTTCCAACTGTTGAAACTACTTGGAGGGACTATAAAAAGCCCTCATGTGTATGGCCTAAGGGAGAGAGAGAGAATTATTGATGTTATACTCTATTGGTATTCCCTATCCAAGTCTGATTCCCCGTGCCTTATGCACTTTCCCAGTTCATTATAGGAAACCCTTGTTTCCTTGAGATGCACATCCCTTTATATGTCATCTCGTATGCACCAGTTTGGAAGGAGACTTAGCGAGGCAAGGGCTGGACGGATCCGGACGACGGTCTGCGAAGGCCTTGGAAGGATCAGGTGATCCCTCCACTTGATTACTTTTGTACATGCTATTTATAATACAGAAGTATCATGATGTTCCCGAAATAAACGTGTTAGTGTATGCTTTTCATATGTGAAGAATATTGTTATTTAAGCATTCATTATGATTTGTTTAATGTTATATATGGATTTCACTAACATTTAGAGTAGACATATGCTGTACAACTTGTCCTTTGTGCTGGTTTCTTCTTGTTTGTCAGGTTAAGAAGGAAGGATGGTTGCTGGGGGTTTGTACCCCGCTGGATCTACTTCAACCGTAGGACCTACGGGTAAACTCCTCATCCTACTCTATTTAGTTTTTCTGAACGTGCATGGTTGTGTGAGTCTCTGTTAAGTAGCATGCCCCTGCTCTGTGGAGGTTGTACCCCAACCAACCTCTAGGGTGAGATTTCCCCGAAACAGAACTGGTGACTCCGCTGGGGAACACATTCTTGTGTTTCTCCTATTAGGTGGTTTCAGCTGTTTGGTAGGTTGCTGACAGTTTTAACTTTCATTTGCAGTCCAGTTTACTTTTTTACAGTCAGTCTGAAGTCCTGGTTTCTTTTCCAGGCTTAATTCTTTTTGTTTTTCATTATTTACCTTTTCATACGCGCTTTTTTTTGCACACACTCGCGTATACACGCAAGTTTGTCTAAAGGGACCCGCGTATACGCGAGTTTCCCTTAACACAGACGCGTATGCATGCTCGTTGCATAACTATGAAGTAGCGTATACCTAGGCAGATTTTGAATTTTTGAGTTTCTTGACTTTTTGGTCCTTTCTGGCTGTGGAGGCCTGTTTCTACAGTGTCTCTGTACTTTCTGGAGTGTGAAGGAAGTGGTTTCAGATCTTTTCTCTCTTTCATTTGTTTGAAAACTAGTCTTTTTGGCGAAGTGTTTTTGTTGGTGCTGGCACTCCTGGATTGAGTACCAAGATAGCTTTCTGAGCATTCTTGGTTGTTCTGCTTTATCAGAACAGAGAGCTTCTGCTCACTTACTCGCTCCTATCTTTGTGTTGTGCTTTGCATCACGATTTTTGCTTCATTTTTGATTGGTTTTCTTGAGTTCCATAGGCTAGGTTTTGTTGCAACTTTTGAAGAGCTTTTCTTGCTTCTTTGGAGTTTTTGTTTGCAACGAGTTTGCACTATTTGTCTAGACTGAGTGTCTGAGTTTTCTTGCCTTCCGTTGCTCTTATCGATCTTGCTATTAGTTAGCCTTATAAGGTTTGGGAGCATTGTTGAAGTTTGTGCTTGAAGGTCAGTCTTGTTTGGTTTGGATTTTGATAGTTTGTGCTTGGTCTTTTCGAGCTCTTGCTTTATAAACAAAAAAGCTCAAAAAACATTTGTTTTGCTTTTTGTTTTTGCATTTCAAAAACTCAAAAAACATTGTGTTTTGTTTTTGTTTTTGTTGTTGCATTTTTGTTTTCGTTTCTTCATATCTTTTGGAGCTTTAGTGAAGTTTCTTATCTCTTGGTTTTTGGCTTGAGTTTGAGGAGGAGTTGTCATTTGATTTCTTCTTCTTGTTTTTGAGCGTTTTGGTGTCTTATATTAAGAGTTCTTGTTTTCAAGAACTAGCTTTTTGGGCCATCAAAAAGAGTTAAAACTGAAAGAGATTTTTGGGAATTTCACTCTGCTTTAGGAGATAGTTGCATCTTAGAATTGGCATGCTTGTAGTGATTTGCATTAGGTGCATTTCAGCATTTAGTTAGATTCTTAGTTTTTGTGAGTGTGAGTTTGCAATTTGAAAAAAAAAAAATACAATTTTTAGTCTCTTAGAACCTGTATAGAGATTACTTTTCATCGAAAGAAAAAGAACTGCATGTGCATGTAGTTAAGCTTTCATTAATTTCTTTTGCGTCAAAACACCATTGGTTTCATCTCCATATCCTTGTGACTTAATATAACAGCCCTTAAAATAAGCGATTTAATCTAAAATCAACTAGCAAGTTTTCTAAGTGTCAATCACCAACTAGCTAGGTTGTAGGGCCTTGGAATAGGTGAGTGGAGAGTTAACTCTCCAAGGCCGCTCAAACAAACATAGAAGTTGATTAATTGAGCGAAATCCAACACCGTTAGGTGGATCGGGAAAGCTCTCATCCGAGAGTCAAGCGCGAGGGGAAGTGAAGGCTGAGAAGAGGGATACCCCCTCTCCGATTGGCTGAATCTGACCTCAAGACCGTTCTGCCCGGCTTCTGATACTGATTGGTGCCCATAGTTGCCACTCCTAGGTTCCACATAGGTGACTGTGGGGGGGAATACCCGTGGTACCTGAGGCAGACGTCGCATCACTTTCAGCAATACTTCTGGGGGGTGCCCTTGCGAAGCTTGGGTGCTTGAGCTGGCAAAGGCTGTCGTTAGGAGGTCGGCATAACTGTTTCTGATACCTTCGCTAGTTGTTCTAGGCCCTAATCATCCCAGACTGCTTTTGGGAGGTACTATATTTCGCTTTCCTGTATTTTGGTGTCCGGTCCTCATCACCCGGAGCGGAAATACTTGGAGGCTATTTGCTTGACTGTATCTCAGGGATTTTTATTTTAGTGAGTGCTCTTTGCTCCTAGCTTGCCTAGATTTTCACTTTTTTGAGTCTAATTTAAAAAATCTATAAAAGTGGCTGATCAAGTGCCTCGTCGTTCGAGGAGAATCCGGGGGTTATCTCCCGAGAGTCCAGAGCCTTCTTCGAGAAGGCGTAGGAGTGATTTAGCAGGTGGTTACCACCCTGTGGCGTCTGACGCAGTGGAGAGAGATCCTCCACAAAGGTCTGAAGGTTTCATAGCTGATTCTGGTGTCGGTCCCAAGAGGAGCGTTCCGCTCACCTCGCAAGTTTTGTTTCCTCGGGAAGAAGATTTTCAAATTGAAGACGTACCTGAGCCTCCTGCTACAGGTCCATCTCCTCTTCCTCCTGATTATCCGTTCGTTGTTCAGTACATCAGACCTGAGTCGGAGAGACCGCCAGATCTTCCGTATCATTCTTATCTTTCGATGGCCACGACTGGGAACGTGGCTTCTACCGTGAGTGCTGCAGGCATTCAGACTCCTGCTTCTGTTGAAGCAGGGGGCACTATTGCTTCATCTTCGATTGCTTCTAGTGCTGCTGTGTTTGGCTCTGGTTTCACCCAGGCACATGCTTCTCATTCTGGTCCCTTTTGTTCAGGGATGTCCTTGCTGAAATCCCTCTTTTCCTTTTCTCACGTTTCCTTACCTGATCTACGCCCATGTCTAACATGGCGAGGTGGATCACCTTCATTCCAGGGTTTCCCTTTGACCGGCATTCCCGGCCCAATCCTTCAGGGCTGTTGTTGAGCATGGCCCTGCACTCCGCAGTTTCAACCCTTGTCCGGGGGCAAAGTTCACTACTTTTACGGATGGAACTGTGTTTACTATGGCGTGTGGAAGGGAAACCATTTTTCGCAAGTCATCAAGGGAATGCTTCTTTCCCTTCATCGAGTGCTTATCAGTATTTTTCTCCTCTGTCTAATGCGTGGAACCCCTACCAGGGGCTTTCCTCTTCAGTCAATACTTCAGCGGGGGGAACTGGTCTGGGTTTTGGTAACTCGGCGTGGGGAGGAGTGTCTTCTCTGTTTTCTACGAGTCCTTTCTGGCAGCCTGGTGCCTCATCAAATCCAGGATATTCTTTTCAGAATGTTGGAAATCCATCCCATCAAGGATGGAATTCTCAGGCTCCGCCTCGATTACCGTTTCTGGCAACGTTAAACTTGCCAAATTTGTCGAAGTTGACTAATGACCCGATTCGTTATAGTCCGGGTTGGCCTCCGGTTCCAACCAAACTTCGTTCAGACATTCCAAAGTTTGAAGGTAAGAATGGCGAAGGATGCGCACCACATCACCACTTTCCACTTATGGTGTTCTTCGAACTCTCTCCATGAACATCCCATGACCATTAGATTGAGATTATTTCAACGCACCCTAACTGGGAATGCTGCCAAATGGTATATAGAGCTCACTGGGGGCAGTTTCGCCACATTTGGAGAACTGGCTGTCACTTTTCTTAACCATTTTCAGTTGCCTGTCAGATATGAGGCTGGGACCGAACTCCTGGCTAATTTTAAGCAAGATGAGGCAACTCACATTTCTGATCACATTCAGGAATGGAGGAGAAGGAAGAGGCTTATCAAAGCTCATATTCCAGGTGAATTCCTTCTCGAGTGGTTTTTGAAATCTCTGCAGTCAGACATTTCAAAGGATGTATCCCTATCTAGGGTATTTTCCGAGGAGCAGGCCATTTTTAGGGCCCAGCAGTTAGAACTGATCTATTCTCAGTCTGGGTTACTTTATAAGTATTTTCCCAATGCTCCTCGCTCCAAATTATATCTATCGAAACCTAAACCTGGTCCGCATGGTGACGGGCTTGTCGGATTGGTCAATAGTGGTGCAGCCAGCCTGCTTTCTCAACTCCAGCAGTTGTCTTTACAATCTGCTCCTTCTGGTCAGGCTGTGCCTGCTGATTCATCACCTTCCCAGTCTTTGTCCATAAATGTTGTCCAAACTTCTGATCCCAAAGGAAATCAACAATCCGATGGGAAGAAGAAGGGACGAAATAACAAGAAGAAGGGCAAGAATGGGAAGGGCAATGCAAATAAAACCAACGAGCGTGTTGGTGAGGGTCAAAAGGAGAAAAAGAAAGTGAAGTTTCCATGCAAGCTTTGTGCTGGAGACCATCTCACGCACCTTTTCCCTAAAATTCAGGATGCTCAGCGCCTGTTATCTCAGCAGGGTTCTTCTAGTTCCCAGGCTGTGCTAACAAACCCTTTTCCCCAAGGGCAGCAATTAATTGCTGGCACGAATCAAAATCCTGGGGCTTCCTCTGGAGGTGCCCAGGAAGGGGAAATTCCATCAAATATCTTTATGATGAGTGCTCACGTGGATGTCGCTACGAGATCCCGTGATTATGGCGGAGAGGAATCTTCGAAAGCTAAGGAAGTTCCTGATGCTACTGAGCCGCTTCACATCACGAAGCCAACTGTTGAGTCTATGCCTCGGATGCCAAAAGCATCTTCTAAGTGGTCAACGATTAATCCGAACATGAGGGCTGCCCAGAACTACTCGATTGTAGAAGATCTGGCGCAGAGTCCTTGTGCTATGTCAGCTTTAGAGGTACTCCAGTCTTGTCCGGCTCAGCGCAGTGCTTTGCTCACTGCCATTGGGGCTATTGATCTGAAAAATTCTCTTCTGATCACTTTTGATATGAATAATTTTAAGAAGAGACTTCCTCATCACATGGATTTTCATATTAAATCGTCGTATTAGAAGTGAAATATCTTTCGAACGGTTGTTGATGAGGGTGCTTCTACTTGCGTGATGTCTCTCGCATGCTGGAAGACACTTGGATCTCCCAAAGCTGTTCCATCTAGCACTGTTCTTACTGCGTTCGATGGCCATTCTCATAGACCCCATGGTATTGTCCCAGCTTTGCCCATCTGT
Source organism: Pinus albicaulis (assembly GCA_034641835.2). Classification (NCBI taxonomy): domain Eukaryota; kingdom Viridiplantae; phylum Streptophyta; class Pinopsida; order Pinales; family Pinaceae; genus Pinus; species Pinus albicaulis. The sequence goes on from JAXQQM020059419.1 coordinate 42,950, forward strand.
GTTGGGGGCAAAACTGTCAACATAGAGGTTGAGGTAGTGGATGCAGCCTTGGACTACAACCTTCTGTTGGGGAGGAACTAGATTTATGAGATGGATGCTATTGCATCCTCATTATTTCGAATTGTATGTTTCCCCCACGAAGGGAGGATTGTCACAGTGGATCAACTGGACTGTCCTCCTGTAGACCTGGATGCGCCTTCTGACTCATCTGTTCCTAAGTTGGATAATACTAAGGCACCTGTTGAGAATATAGGAGTTGGAATGTATTCTTCCTTGATGGGTACTTTCGATCTTCCTCCTCCTAAGGTTCATATTAATGCTATTTCATCCTCCAAGGCTCCTCTTCGAAGAGAGTTCTTTCGAACTCATTATTTTTCGGACCCTTGGACCTTACCTTCTCCTACTGCCACATTAGAGGAAGGTCAAGTGGGTGGAATGGCATTCCCGATTTCTGCAGCTGAGATTGCATATCAGTCTATTGTTGACACTGCAGAATCTGATCCAGCTCCTCTTTCACCGGAAGAGTTGGATGGTGATGTGGCTCCGGCTTGGACGCTTACTTCTTCTTCTGCCCAGGATTGTCTAGATACCACTCTTCCATCCGAAGAGGCCATCCTGGAAGCAATGACAGGTATAGAGAGACCGTGGGATGACTTGCATCATCGGTCTTACTTCCTACCTGACTTGAGCGAAGTCGAAGCTAGTTTTCCAAGTCCTCAGTCTCCTGGACCTGTTCACCCAGTCTTGAGCCCCTTAGCACCAGCACAGGTTTATGCTGAAGGGAACATGGCCGTGATCTCTCCGACTATCCCGGTGAACGTCTCCAGGAATCCCAACATTATCGAGAACGTTTTCATTGGAGCTGAATGTTCCCGTGAAGAAGTTCAAATCTATACCGAGCTCTTCAAAGAGTATAGGGATGTTTTTGCTTGGTCTCATGAGGAAATGCCTGGCATAGATCCATCTATTGTCCAGCATGAGATCAAGACGTATGAAAACGCTAAGCCGGTCAGCAAAAACTGTCCGTTAATCCTAGGAAGGCAAAGCATAGCCATCGTGCTTCGGTTGAAAAAGCTCATGCTTATGCTGCTGCTGATTCATTTTTACTCGACGAATGGTTTGAAACCTCTGCTCCCAGAGATAAAAAGCAAGGAACGATTCGAGTGTGCATCGATTTCAGTATTCCAAATAAAGCATGTCCTAAAGATAATTACCCCACACCATTTATAGATTAGATTATTGATGAGTGTGCTGGTAATGATATTTTCTCCTTCATGGATGGTTTCTCCGGATATAATCAAATTACTATCCGTCCTGAAGATCAGGATAAGACTGCCTTTATTTGTCCCTGGGGTACTTTTTCTTACAAGAAGATGCCTTTTGGCCTTAAAAATGTTGGGGCTATGTTTCAGCGGGCCATGTCATATGCCTTCCACGACATCAAACAGATTATCGAGGCATATTTGGATGATTTAGCTGCTCATTCTCGGAAGAGAATGGATCA